>CM039507.1:19252501-19502221 GCA_022432975.1 Begonia masoniana
AATGAATCATGTTGGGTATGTGACTCTGGAGCATCTTCCATGTTACCTTTCGCAATTGGAAGTATTTTTCATCTTACACCGGCGTGATTTTGGCAATGCAAAATGGGGGGAACAGTCGGTTTCCTAAAATAATTGAAAGGCGACATCTGTATCCAGACCAACACAGGATGTGAGTTTGGTGCTTAAAGAGTCAGACATGGTTCCAGAGTTAGACGAATTTAAATATCATCGTTGCTCTTGATGATGCTGGTTACAGAGCAAGTTTGCTGGCGGTCCAATGGAGCTCAGGCAAAGGATCGCTAATTATAGCGAAAGGATCAAGAGTCTAGCTGTATGTGAACGCAAGTGGACTGTGAAGGAAGCATCAGTAAATGCTGCACAAGATGACTCCTCCATTGTTATGGCACAAACGCTTGGTCATATGAGCGGAAAGGGAACTTCAATTGCCTTGGCAAAGATGTTGTTTGTCACACCTCAGGAATGAACCACTGGCAAGCTGTGTTCCTGTTTGGCGGGAAAGCAACAGGGTAATCCTTTCAGCAGAATTCCGCCAATCAGGAAACCAGAAGTGTTAGAATTGTCTACGCGATGTGTGCTGTCATGTTCCACGAAAACGTTATTCAGTGCCAATACATGGTGACATTCCTTGATGATCACTCCAAAAAGTGTGGCTTATGCCTCAAACCAAGATGAGTGTTTAAACGTTGTCAAAACCGTTTCTGCCTTTTTTTTTTTTTTTTTTCTCAGCGAATGATTTGCTTGACTCTTATGAACTTCAAGCATTTCACGCCCAGGCCTCCATCTCTTCCGGTCGAATTATTTTATAATATTTTAATTAATTATTCAAACACTGCTTTACTCAAAGTTTTTCCGCTGCAAGCTTTTGTGTTTTGTCAAACGTTCAAATCTGATTTCTCAAATGAAATTTTAAATTTGGTCCGAAATTTCATTAGCTGTGTTCGGGTTTTTAAGTAACAAATCGGGTTCAGACAACTCAGGGCGTTACACACAGCCTTCACAATAGATCAACAGCCCCCTTTCGGGCCACATCTCTTTTCTTGAAAATGCAGTGCAGAAATTCATTTTTTATGTTTATTTGAAAACCATGATGCATGAACACGTGCATAACATAAACATACAACATATATACCATCGAGATGATAAAAGCATAACCTATAAAAAAATTAATCCTAACTACCCAACCAAAGCAATTAAACAAACAGTTCACCAATTATCCTCGACGCGACTTCGACGTACGGTGTAGGCCAATCGACCATAGTAAGTCACGAGAACTTACCTCGCATCCGTTGCAATTCAAGCTCTGTCCAGGAGCATTGTTCACCTAAGGCAATTCACAACATTCGTCATTAAAACGAGTTTAAACCGTTAAACGTCCAAATTAACAAAACTCTAAATAAAGAAATTTCCTAAAATTCTAATTTAACACATTGAGGCCTTTTATCGAGTACTTCACGCTCAACCTACCAAAATCTCCATCAATGGAGTTTCCAAGTTTTCCAATCCAACCAAAACTCCAATATTCATCAATAAACCAATTAACTTCGTCCAATATTCTCAAAAACCCTAAACGAAACCTAACCGTTTTAATCCAGGAAAACCGAAAACTAAAGTCCGAAAACTACAGAACCTTACCTAGACCGTTGACCGGAGGAGTTTTCGTGAAGAAAACCAAGTCGCCGGAGGACGAATCGTCATCGGAGAGGGAGAACGCCGCGAGAGAGGAAGAAACCGTCGATGGAGAGAGAGAGAGAAAGAGAAATCGTGAAAGTGGAGGAGAAAGAGAGGGATTTGTGATTTTATTAAATTTTGTTTTACAAAATTACGATTTTGCCCTTCCTTTGATTCTCTATTTATTTCGTCCTTTATTTCGTTAATTGACCATAGATCCGGTTTCTCCAAAATTTTCTTATTTCACCAATAATTCTCATTTATTGCTAGGGTTCTATTAAAACTGTCCGTTTGTAAATCGGGCCTCATTTACTATTTTTACCAAAATATCTTTTGTGTTACGAAAAACACAAAACCTCGAAATTTAGCGTTAAGATTCCAAAACTTCCCATATTTCTCCTGAAACTCATATTAATCATTAGGATTCTAATAACGCTTTCTGTTCGTAGAACGGAATTAATTTGACATATTTACAAAAATGTCATTATTTATTGGAATATTAATCACATCAAAACCGGGTGTTACAGTTACCTTCGAGAGAATGTATGCAGTCGGATCGAATATGCGAAGGCAATGTTTTTTTCATAGGGAGTAATACCTTTTTTGACCGTCTGATAGTTATGAGCATAAAGAGATATAATCTTATTCTAGGAATGGATTGGTTATCCCGCTATTTCGCCACTATTGACTACAGGTCTGAGATTGTGACTTTTTCGTCCCCCGAACAGAGAAAAGTTTACCTTTCAAGCGATGAATAGGGCAAGCAGACTGCCTACTTCCTATTCTATGATGGTCCAAGAGCGATTTAAAGATAAGTGCTCAGTTTATTTGGCCACAGTGGTTGATACTCAATTATTTAACGAGGTAAAGCCAAGTGACCTTCTGATCGTTAGAGAATTTACAGAGATTTTCCTCGATGATCTTCCCGAATTACCGCCGGACAGGGAGATAGAATTTGTAATTGATGTATATTCAGGTTCTGAACCTGTGTCAAAGAATCCGTACAGATTGGCGCCTGCCAAGCTGAAAGAGTTGAAATCTCAGTTAGAAGAACTGTTGGATGATGGATTCATCCGACCTAGTTTTTCTCCATGGGGTGCGCCAGTTCTGTTTGTCAAGAAGAAAGACGGAACTCTCAGGATGTATATAGACTACAAAGAGTTGAACAAGTTGATGGTGAAAAATAAATATCCGTTGGCACGAATAGACTACTTGTTTGACCAACTACAGGGTGCCCGAGTGTTTTCAATGATCGACTTACGCTCGGGTTATTATCAGTTGAGAGTCAGAAAGGAAGATGTTCAAAAGATGGCATTTCATACGAGGTATGGGTACTATGAGTTTCTAGTAATGTCTTTTGAACTTACAAATGCCCCTGCAGCTTTCATGGACCTGATGAATCGCGTCTTTAAGGAGTATTTAGACAAGTTTATCGTCGTTTTCATCGATGATATATTGGTCTATTCCCGAACGAAGGAGGAACATGAGGAGCAGTTAAGGATTGTTTTGAAAATTATGAAGCAACATCAGCTATACCCGAAGTTTTCCAAATACGAGTTTTGGCTGGACAAAATCTTGACATCCTCACAAAGCTATATCAAAAAATTTGTGGAGAGATTCAAAGGTATAAGTTCATTCTTTGGTTTTGGAACAAAATTCAATATTTTAAAGAATCTACTCTAGGATGTTAGTTCATATTGTGCAGTCTTTCGATGCTCTGAGTACAATATTATCTGTTTTGAGCGAAGTCCGCATAGATTTATTCTTGGAGTTAGCCCAAAATACTTTGTACTTGGTAGCAAGGGGATCTCTACTTATAAAACATTCAATTTTCACTCTCCCAAATGATGTGGGATTGTGCATCCCACTTGTATGGTTGGACTCTCACAATCAACAAAATCTTGTGTCATCTTTACTTTCACATGGCTTGTTGTTACAGATATAGCCTTAGGATGATATTGTCGCGGTGCTATCTAACGTAGGTTTACCAGTTTAAAGTTCAAAAAGGGAAAACCCTAATTCACAACAACCTTAATCTAGGTTGCATTCAACCACAACAATCTCTATAGGCATTGCTCATGAACAAAGCCATGCATGCATGATCGTGGGAGCCTGTTCCCAGCATTGACAGCGACATATGCTCGTGCAAGGCTGTGGCAGCTTCAGGAACTTGTTATGATGTGTTCCCATGATAGATACCTCAACCATAGGATCCATCCATAACTTTGGTGATTATAAATATGTTGATGGTTGTAAATTTATAGGTTCTGGGATTCAGAATGTTTCGGAGACGAATCCAAGTAAGAATTAAATACAAGCACAAAGCTATATAGGAAGAGGTTTGTATCTGGGAGGGGGATTTAATCACTATTTGCATGCATCATGGGGTTTAAAATAAAAATTTTATATACATAGTAGAAAACAGGAAAATGGATTGAGACTGTTGTGCACTATGACCATATCAGTTAGTGTTTACACACCACGCACTTCTTATTTAGGGCATCTTTCGATGTTTTGTTCCCAGATTAAAAATTTAAACTTGATCAAGACATTATAATTCAACGATTTGTCATGCGTGGTCATTGATTTGTTTGTACACCTCCATACACCAATTGTGTAATATTGTGTGTGTGATCAAGAAAAACATTTAAACCACGATGATGACATTTTCTGATCTTACAAAGCATCATCTAAATATGTGCGAGCTTATCTCGTCTCTTGACCTGTCATATCAAATCTGCTCTTCAAATCATTTGTAATTCCACTATCGTTATTCTACCAAAAGTTGAAGATCTACTTCAAAGATCTTATTGCTCCAAAAAACATATTTTTCAACAAAATATCTTACCAAAAATCATTGGCTTCAATAAAAATATTCACTCTTAAATTAAAGCAGAAAATCATAAATATAACAAAATTCAAAAAGATATCCCACAAATTTAGATATTTTGTGATCACAACTCATTGCCAAAATCAAATCAAATCGCCCAAAAAATCTTTAAAAAATCCTAAGGATTTTCAATAAAATTTATCTCTAGCAAAAAATCAACTTTACAAAGGACACTCTCGGTAGCCTAAATTGAAACGACTTGACAGCGAGAATGGAGAACAATGATTCAAATCTACAATGACTAACGATGAATAGAAAACCCTCTGACGACGAACATGTTGCTCAAAGAGACAAATCGCTCCAACAATCTCAAAAAGAGGAAAAATCGGAGCTTTCACGATAGACAGGGCAATAGTTATAGCGCCCCGAGTCCTCTTGATCCGGTTTGCCACTCTTACTACATACTCGTACGGTAAAATACGTGACAAATTTAAAACTTTATCCATCGACTTAAAACGTCATCGTTTAAAAATAATTAAACCCCCTTGCAGGGGAAGACTATTTTGAAAAAGCGTTAAAAAACACTCGTTCGAAGTTGGAAATAAAAAGTTTGAAGAATAAAAATTTTTGTAAAAGACCCGCCCCGTGGCCGAGCCGCGTTCGCATCGCCCACACGATGCGCGTGCGCTCACCCGACGAGAACATCGCATGCCTGGCGCGCTCGCTCAGGTTGTTTGGTCGACACCTATTCACGTGGTCGACACCTGAGCGCTTCGGTCGACACCTAGCCTAATCGGTCGACACTTGTAGGCACAAGTCGACACCTCATTAGCCTCTGTTTCCGTCGGTGCAAGCCTGGTGTCGACACTTATACCAAATCTTCACAAATCGGTCGACACCTCACTACTCTCTGTTTGCATAGGTCGATCACTAGGGCCGACACCTCTGTCATTTCTACACTACCAGTCGACGCCTGCTTGAATAGGTCGATACTTTGACTCCCATCTATACAAAAGGGGGTCGACATCTATGTACACAGGTCGACACCTCCCTCCTAACTGCTACTTAAAACCTTAAAAAATTGAACAGCATAACGTTTAAATCAATTAAAACCCAAAACCTACATTTTCAACACTTCAAACCCAAATTTTCCCAAACGATTCCAAAACACGTTTACATATCAAAGCGATTCAAAAACTATACTATTCATTCATCCTATCGAAAACCAAAATGCTATTCCAAATTTTTTTTAAAACACAAAACACACTCTCTCAAACCTTACTTCCCAAAATCATACCACATCCCAGGTTAAGTCGCCCTAACAAACAGCCGGATCGTCGCGTGGGAGCACTCCTCCAACCACCCTAGTACTAGTCATGCTCTTGGATCTCACTTGCTAAATCTTCGTCATCTACAACAAAGAACTGAACTATTAGCCTAACGCTAAGCAAATAATGCAATTTATGATTTAAAACATCTCACGCCCTAACGCATGCAATTTCTACCATCTCGTTTCATACTCGTTCTCGTTCTCGTTCACATACTCGTTCTCTTTTACACTTCACTTAACTTGTTTCTTGTTAAAAGGAATTGGCACACGTCACGGACCCACTCAATGAGACAGCCATATTCCCAGAGAAAGGGATAGGAGGCACACGTCGCGGACCCACTCAACGAGACGGCAAACCTAAACCCCAACCCCCCCTTATCTCTTAATTACTTATCTTTTACTTTTGTATCCTCTTCGTTTATTTATTGTTAAAAAGAAATTGGCACACGTAACGGACCCACTCAACGAGACGACCACATTCATGGAGAAAGGGATAGGAGGCACATGTCACGGACCCACTCAACTAGATGGCCAACCTTAGCCCCACCCCGCTCAACGAGACGGCAAACCTAAACCCCACCCATCTCTTAATTACTTATTTTTACTTTCGTATCCTCTTCGCTTATTTATTGTTAAAAAGAAATTGGCACACGTAACAGACCCACTCAACGAGACGGCCACATTCATGGAGAAAGGGATAAGAGGCACATGTCACGGACCTACTCAACTAGATGGCCAACCTTAGCCCCACCCTGCCCATCTCTTAATTACTTATCTTTTATTTTCGTATCTTCTTCACTTATTTGTTGTTAAAAAGGAATTGGGACACGTCATGGACCCACTCAACGAGACGGCCACATTCCCAGAGAAAGGGATAGGAGGCACACGTCACGGACCCACTCAACGAGATGGCCAACCTCAGCCCCACCCCGCCCATCTCTTAATTACATATCTTTTATCGTTCACATCTTACCATGCCACTTCATAAATCATGGAAATCCATTTTCGTCTATCGATTCTACGTTTCAAAACAATGATGCATGTAAAAATAAACACACAATACATACACAAGCAATCCTATCGAACTGTGATGTAGGCCCAAAGGCAAAACACAAGCATACAATACTTACCTGGCCTCCTAAGCTAACCTCTTACGCGTACGCTACGTCGGGAACTCGTACGTACCTAAAAACCATAACACAATCTATCAATTTAATCCTCACTACAACTCATTCATCAAACTCTCAAAAAAAAGCTAATAGTTCACCAAAAACTCACAAAATCTGAAATTCCACCATTTTTTGTCTAACGTCAACATTGTATAACTAATCCTACGCTTATCCATTTTTGACGATTCAAGGCTCTACGGACTCCTTAGGATGTCTACTTTCTAAAAATTCTGGACCATTTAACCAAATAACGCAATTGACTTGGTCGTTTTTCACAAAAATTTGAGCTGCCTTGCACACCCAAATTTTTGGTTTTTCTCAAAAACCCAACCATTCCTCCACACTATCTTCTAATTATCTTTAAACACCCAATAAATGAAAAACTCAGCAATTTCTTCCCTAATTTCGTGCAACCCTAGCTCTCACCAAAACCCTAGCCAAAAACCTACTCAAAACACAACCTAATCCAATCTCAAATCTCTCCTTTAGCTAGAAAACTAATAACCCATGAAAATTAGAGAGAAACCTACCTTGGATTGAAGAAATCAGAAGAGGAGAATCAGAGAGGGAGAGCTTCGGCCGATCGTCGATGAGAGAGAAGAAGAAGATGGTTTTTCTTTCCTACGTGAATGCCTCTCCTTCTTTTACTCTTTTTATATTCATTAACATCATATTACTATTAACCCTTTTCTACCTCTTTAATTAAATTTACACTACACCCATTCATTAATCCAATATTCACAATCACTTCATTTCCACAAATAAAATGTGCATCCACCAATTATTCGATAAAACTTGAGCCAATAAATTCTTGGGTGTTACAATAATTTTTTATGGTGGCTGGACAGCTGATGTGCCAAGAGGGGCCGTCACACGGTCACAGGCCAAATCTTTGGCAGTGACTGAACCTTCAACTAATGAGTTTACTTTTTTTGTAGATAAAGCATCCTTGAAAGACTTGGAGTTGGAGCCAACTACTCAACACATGGAGAAGCCTTGCCACTTACTAATGTGGGAGTACTTCTCGGTCATGCCAAGAAATGAAGGAGGACTTTGTCTTCCTTGTGACAATTAGTGTAGTCGAGCATGCATTTTAGTTTATTTACCAAAACTCTAGTATTTGTGTTTATTTAGTAGCGTGGGCATGCTCAACATATGATGGTAAGGTTAAGGCTGCATTTTGAAGAAGAAAAATGGGGAGGAAGATTGTAATAAAAATAGCACCACTTTGGCTCTCACAAAAATGGATACCCAAATAACTAACCTAGTTCTCTCGGATGTAACTCACCGAGGAAGAAAGTTATTGAGCTTCAACAAGCTGAAAGTTTCTACAATTTTTTCATTCCAAAGTCCCAAGGGAGTCTAAAAAGATGACTTAAATATCACATCTCTTCTTTAAAAATTAGGGTTTAACAACTAAGAAAGGGGTGCTCGGCCACATGGCGTAGCCGAAATCACCTTGGTTTTTCCATTTTGGGTAAAATCCTTCTCTTTCCAATGGTCACTTTCAAGTGGTCCCTCTTCTTTCAAAATGCAGTCAATAATCCATTCATTACATGTTCAGCCATTTCATGCCACCCAATACATAAAATGCTAAAGTCTTTAAAGAAAATAAAAGCAAACTCAAAATACATTAATTGTCACAAGGAAGACAAATTCATTCTTCCATTTTTGGAGTGGCCGAGGGGTGCTCTCATGTTAGCAAGTGGAAAGGTTTCTCCATGTCTAGTGCACTTGGCTATAACCTCCAGTCTTCAAAAGATGTTTCACCTACAAAAAGAGCACACTCATTAGTAAAAGGCTCAGCCAAGGATTTGGCTCACGATAAAGTGATGGCTCCTCTTCGCACATCAGGTAGCTGGAGGAGGAGATGGCTAAGAAGACGTGAGAGCCAAAAGAGGAGTTGGCTTGGCAGATGCGAGAGCCAAAGGAGGAGCTAAAGAGGTGGAAGCTTGTTGATTGGCTTTGTATACCCATTGCCCTCGTACTTTAACGATTCTCATCTGACCTAATGTGGTGTTATCAAATATATCTACTGACTTTTCTTTCCTTACAAGCTCGTCATGCGGTACAACGACCCAAAAATGCTCAACGATTTTCTGAATCAACGTGTTATAAGACAAATTTTTTTTGCAGGTAACGCTGACCTCACCCATGTAACTTAGAATCACATACCCCGGATTGAATCTTTTGCCACTAAATAGCTTCTCCATTACATATATATCATGCAGTTCACAAGATCTTTGTGTCCATCATGTGGTAGAATCGGGTGAGAAATCAAATGTTGGACAACTTTCCCTTCACATTTAAGTCTTTGGTCCTTTGGTTTTTCAAATCTAGCAATGTCTCGATTCCAATGAATCCTTTTTAACAAATTTAGCCCTACCCCATTTTTAAGAAAATCGGCATCCCGCGAAGCATGGTAATATTCTCTGCTAGGCTCTCTCATGTCAAAACCGATCAACTCTTCACAATGCTTGGAATTAACTTGATTTCTTTGCCAAATACGTGAGAAGTAACCACAAGAGGTTGCGTGCTCCAATCCATATTGGCATAAAATAGTCTAATTATTCTCTCACAACTATGGCTATGCAATTCACAAATTCCAAGCAATTCAATTCCTGGATATTTCCTTCACTCTCATTGATTCAAAAGTCACCCATAGTACTCCCCTAGAGTAAATAATAGAACGGCGACAAATCTGCTAGATATCTGAATCGACTTTTTGAGCATATGAAATTTGTATCCCAGACTTGTGCTCAAGTTGATTGTCGACTTATTGGTGCCGGAGAATGTTGTTTCAACGGTCATCGTGCCAGAGACCGTTGTATTGGCGGCTATTGTGTTGCTGGACCACTTTGCGAGGGAACACTTTCTGACATATCACCCTTTCATTTTTTAGGGAGCTTGATCTTTGGAGATATTTGGTGGTGCGAATGGATTGAAATCGCTACCAAAATTGGAGGAGGAGAAGATTAGGTTCTAGGGTTCGCGAAATCAGAGGAGAAAAGGGTTAGGGTTTGCAAAATTGGCATTTATAAGGGTTGGGAAATCATCATTTTTGAGAGATGTGGCTCACAAAATCAGTGGTCGAGAGGTGAGGGTTGGCAAAATCACCGGCGAGATCGAAAGGATTTAGGGTTTTATGCGAGAACATGAGTTGTGATGACCCGAATGTGCACGTATGAGGACGACTGTGGGGCAAACCTCGAGTTGCGGGGAAAATCTCGAGACCTAAGTCGAGTGTAGGCAAATCCCAGACTCGAGTATAGACGAATCCCGAGTCGTAAAGAGTGGGTCGTCCCAATCTCATATCGCTTGGGGAAGTATATGGAAATGAAACATATATAAAGAAACCCTCCCAAGATAGTAAGACGCGTTTTGTAACATCCGGTTTTATAGGATTTTATTATTTCACTATGTAATTACATTTTTGTAAATATGTCAAGTTATGTCCGTTTTGCGAACGGAAAATTTTAATAGAGCCTAGAAATAAATGAGAATTATTGGAAAAATACGAAAATTTGGAGAAAACGAATTGAAGGGTCAATTAAAAAAATAAGCAATGGAACAAATAGAAAATCAATGGAGGGGCATTATGGTAATTTTGCAAGCCAAAAAACTTTAATAAAAATCAATTCTCCCTCTCTCCTCCATGCAATTTCCCTCCAGCAAGAAACCCCTCTCCCTCTGGCAATTTCTCCTCCCCTCTCACGCGATTCCTTCTTCCGGCGACAAACGCTCCTCCGATCAAATCCCGTTTTTCAAGTTTATTCTCCGAAAATACTCTCTAGGTAAAATTCTATAGTTTTTGGACATTAGATTTTGATTTTCACAGATTTAAACGGTTAGGGTTTCGTTTAGGGTTTCTTTAAAATCGTGGATTAAGGTTTGAAATCGATAGGTTTAGCATGATTACGCCTCTAATAGATGTATTGATAGTTATTGGACACGTTTAGTTGATTTATTGAGAGATATTGGAGTTTTTGGTTGTTGAAGAACTTAGAAACTCTATTAATGGAGGTTAGGAATTCATGAGCATGAATTTCTCGATGAAATGCCTCAATGAGTTAAATTAGAGTTTTAGGAAATTTCCTTTAGCTAGGAGTTCCGTTAGTTTTCAAAGTTCGATGATTTAGGCTCGGTTTAATGTCGTGTGTTGTGAAATGTTTTAGGTGAACAACGCTCGTGGACGGAGTTTGGTGTGCTATGGATGCAAGGTAAGTCTTCGTGCTTTGTTTGGCCGATTTGGCCTACACCAAGAGTTATGACGTTATTGAGGATATTGGTGAATTCCGTAGTTGTGAAGTAAGTGGTTGGGTAGTTTAGGAGTATAGGTCGTGGTGTGTTTTCTAAGATTTATTGTTTGTTTTCTATGTTAATTATAAATTGTGCGATATGAACTGTACATGCATCACGCTCTTTCAAAATAGCATGAAAATGAGTTTCTACACGGGTTTTATGAAAAGAACGGAATTAATGAAAAGAAACAAATACATGTAATCTCGGTCACGACAGGGTGAGTTTCAAACATGGCTGTCATGTGGGTCAAGCATGTTTTTCCCCCGGTAGATGGAAAGGGTTGTCTAACTATCAGACGTGCCCTCTCCATCTGGTGAGAGTAGACCTCAGTGACATCCCGCTATGTAATGTAATGATTAAAACGACTGCATGATTTTATAAACGACATATGCACAGCACGCATTTGCATTTACATAGACTTACTGAGCCTGTAGCTCATAGAATGTCTCTGTGGTGTAGGTGACTTTGATACCGGTGAGGATGACATTCCTCCACCCGACGCATGAGCTGGTTGATGAAGGGTGCCCGTGGGAGCGTACTGGGCAGTCGACGCGCATTTTGACCTGTGGGGGACGACGTAAAGGTATTTTGGGCTAGAGATGGATAGAAAATATATAGATGGTACATTTAGATCGATGTAGTTATTACGTTTAAGTTGACATAGAGTTTAACTTGAACTTTGGTGTTGATAATGGATACGTTCGGATGAATTTCAATGATGGGTTAGTTTTTGAGTAAAATACGTGTAAATGTTAGTATTCCGCTGCATATGATAGTCATTGATGATTTTTGATTTTTCTAGAATTGCTTGGTGATTTCCTTTAGGCGTGGGGAATCGTTTAGTTTTCAAACCAACCTACGCAGTTTGTTTTCATAAAATTTTACTATATTTTAATTACGTTTCGAGTCGGTTTTTGGGTGATTGGTGTAGAAAGAAATGTAAGAGGGTAGTGGTGTTTTGATGTGTTAAGTGATGTTAGAAGTGGATGGTTGATGGGAGAAATGTATGGTAGGAAGAATTGTGAAGTGTATGTAGGGGGTTGGAAAGAAAAAGAAAAGGGGAAGTGAACGCACCTCCTGGATTCGAAATCAAAAGAGTGTGCCTATTGATCGCCAGGAGGGGCTATCGATCGGCACGTATATTGGCCAACTCTCTGGTTTTTCCAGAGAGTTAGCCGATCGATCGCCTGTAGGGGTGATCGATCCGCTGGAGGATCGATCGCCAAGGGCGATCGATCGCCTGATATGGGGGCGATCGATCGGCCCCACATTTTTGCAACAGCTGATCGATCGGTTGAAATGGCTGATCGATCGGCTACACAAATTTTGGGCGAAATGCTTTTTTTGCCCACGACTATTTGGCCGAATGTTTTCTTTTATTTAGTATGTTTTCTTTAAATGATTTTCAAGACAATTTCAATAAATTAGATCTCGATTTAAAGCCTTCGAAGTTGAAATTACTTAATGTTATAAAATGAAAATTTTTACGGGAATTTAAGTGATAGGACTAAGGGTCGTTACAGTTATAGTATCAGAGCCCCTGGGTTTTAAAATCGGTTCTGTAGACTACTCGACTGCACAGCCTCTACACGGAAATCCTTCCTCAACTGTAAGTACGTTTAATTGCTTTCTTTGATTTCGATTTCTTAGAGTTATTTGTTTTAATTCATATAGGAGTTATAAAATGGTCCGAGCAAGAGACGCTAGAGATGAAGCCTTGGATAGGCTGACAGATTTGCTGGACCGACTGGCCCAGCATATGGACAGGAAGGCACAACAAATTGAGAGACTAGTAAACCGCGAGGGTCAAGGGGCCTGTGAGATAGTAGTCCCAAACGATCGCGGTATGGAGAGGTTCCAAAAGCTGCAACCTCCGGTATTTAACGGACAGTCTTCGGACCCCACTATGGCTGAAGAGTGGATCCGAACGATGGAAGACATGTTGGCGTACGCGAAGATAGAAAACGGGGATAAAGTCGCGTATGTCACTATCCACTTGGCTTTGGATGCTCGGTTTTGGTGGGACTCCATCAAAACAACAACCGATGTAACGGTGATGACTTGCGAATGGTTCAAGGCCGTGTTCTATGATAAATACTTCAGCCATACAGTGAGAGCGGCAAAAAGAGTGGAATTCACGCAACTAAAGCAGACTGGTTCGGTTGCAGAATATATTAGGAAGTTTGAGGCCTTATCACGATTTGCACCACGCCTAGTAAGCGATAACGAAGATAAGGTTCATCAGTTTATGGGTGGGCTGAACCCGGAGATTCAGAAGAACATTATAGTATCTGGGATTCTGGACGTGCCGTATTCAGATATTGTAGCAAGGGCTTTGGACTTCGAGGCTACAGAATTGACTTGCGTTAGGCCAAGGAAGCCTACTAAGGGCTTCTTTCGTGAGATCCAGCCTCATTTACGGAACCGAGGTTGGCAACCTAGAGGACAACAACCACAGCAACAACAGCAAATAGGCGTCAAAAGGCCTTATGAGGGAGGAAATGATCAGGGTAAAGGAAAACAAGTACAGGGAACTACTTAACTGTCTATGTGCCCTAAGTGCCAAAAAGAACACAGTGGCGATTGCAGACTAGGAACTAACAAATGTTATCGATGTGGTGAGATTGGCCATTACGTTAAAGACTGCCCGAAGCCGTGCCGAGATCAGCCAGGCAGGGATCAAAGGATCTTCTCCTTCATCGAGCCTGGTGATATCGACGACGAGGCTCAGCCTTCTGTCACAGCAAGTACTATTTTAATCACTGGTATAGCGGTATTCTCACTGATAGACACGGGTGCTACGCACTCCTTTATTTCAACTGCATGTGTGTCTAGATTGGGGTTAGTGCCAGAGTTAGCAGAGTATGAGTATAGAGTAATGTATATGCAGTCTGATCGTATTTTCCAAGGCAATGTCGTCTCAGTGGGGAATAACATCCTTTATACCCGGTTGATAGTTATTGGCATAGAGCAGTACGATCTTATTTTGGGGATGGTGATGTGCCCCATAGGCCCATTACACGGTCTCAAACCCAAGGTCATAATTTATCTAATTTATGCACTTACACTCTTGTCTCTTTTGCAGGTAATGGATTGTGTGGAGGCTTGGAGAACACCTTGGGAGACTTGAAGTGGGAATCCAAAGCTACGGATGTGGACCAACCAACACACTTAATCACTTGGAAATTCAAGCAAGGAGACCAATTTGCTCACATGGGAATTTGTCTTCCCGAGCCTTAATTGTAACCTTTTATTTCAAACTTATTTTGAGGCAAACATTGGCCTTCTTGTTAAACTTTATTATAAGCATGCATATTAGGCATTTAGGGTTAGATGAATGATAAGTTAGATGATGGAATGGAAGTGGTTCAAAGCAAGTGCATGGAGTGCATGGAAGAGGAGAAATGGGCCTTAAGGAAAAGATATCCATTTTGGCCCAACCTTGAGTGGAGGGGACCACTACCCTTTATCCAAACCATGGGCTGCCACTTGAGGGATTCTTAGAGGTTCTCCAATCAACACAAGGGCAAGGATTGATGACATGGTTATCACACAACCATTGGATCAAGAAAACCAAACTCATCTCGGCCATCCAAGCTATCTTCATGATCCAACGGTTACACCATTTTGAAGACCACTTTTTGAATCACATCCAAGCCATCCATAGGTCTATAAAGCATGGTAATTGGTGATTGTAAGTTTTTTGGACTGATTTTAAGGAGCATGCACGGATTTCCCTTCCATGGTTGAAGGAGTTTGAAGAAACCAACAAGGTTTGCTCGGTTTGCACAAAACCGAGGGGTTGCGCCCCCACCACTCCCTTCTTGCTTGGTAGCTTGCAAGGGTTATATAGCCATCTTCTTCTCCATCTCCTTGGGAGTGGAAAACAGCAAGAAGTGGCCCCAAACCGTGTTCAAGAGTCGAGTTGTCTTCCTTGGAAGCAACTATTGCCAAAGGCTTCAAAATATTACCTATTGGCCGATTTCTTGAAGTTTTGCATATCTTTTCCATCTCAATGAATCAGGACCACGCCTTCCACTATCACACACCTCACTCACTCCACTAACATCATATAAAGTTTCGTTTTCATCTAAGCACATTTGGTCATTCAAGTTCATCTTGCAATTTGTGTTCTTCTCGGCCATTTCTTGCCAATCCGAGGAGCTAACGATCCCCTCTAAGCTCTAAACGTTTTCTTGCAGGTTAGGGCTATATCAAGTGGTATCAAAGCTTGGCTAGCTCCTTTAGGGTGCTGGAAACCAAGTTGGTTTGGTTCCCCAAACCCATTGGGTTGTCCAAAACCGATTGCACAAAACCGGGTTACTTGATTCATCTTTTGCGGTTTTGTATGTGTGTTTAGTTTTCTTGTTTTTTTTTTGCTTTGTTTTCACTAAATACCACCCCTATCTTCTTTTAATCGAAGTTAACAGACTTGAGCATGGGTTTCTAGCTTATTTTCTTCACCATTTTCGTGCTGCAAATAGCTTCCACTTTTAGTTAAACATTTGCCAACTACTTTTAGTACTTGCTGTTTTTATTTCTTTTTTTGTATTGCCACTTGTGCTGCTGTTCTATCCCTTTTCCAGCCATCAAAAGATCATGTTCCCTTCATAAGTTTTAAAGTATAAACTCTAAATATTGTGATTGGCTTGCTGTTTGAGTTGGTTGCTCATGATTGGTGCTCATTTTGTAGCTAATGGACATGACCGATTGATGCACTACTTGAACATCCGATTTGTCCAAAATTTGGCCACTATTTGTAACACTTTTTGAGTATGCTTTATTTACGTTATTCTCTTGCTAATGAATGTTAACATATTGATATTTGATCTGTTTAAGATGGCATGAAAATTTGGAGATTAAGTTTGCTAAAAACCGAGAGTAAAGTAAGCACAAAAGTGCATTGTTGTAGTTTTTGTTAACCGATTAGCATGACATTTAATTCCAAACTTTGCTTTGAGCTAAATCAAACTTTATTTTATTGAATGCTGCTTTTATTCCTTGCTAAAGTATGAGTATTAAGTTTGGTAAAAGATGTATGCAAATTGGTTATGTACTTGTCACAAAACCGAGGCCTAAAATGCATCAAAATTGATTTTAGTGACTATCACTTGCTGTTTTTTTACTTTGTGACATGTTTTTATGCATAAATCCGAGCATATTAATCATCTAGCCTTGAGTTTACTTAATCTTCAGCTAAGGCATGTGTTCATTGTGGAGTGTTTGGCATTAAAATTCAAATTATATGCTGTTTTTGGCAAAAACAAGACACACTTTTGAAAAAACAGTTTTGTGTGTGCACAAATTTGGTAAGGTTGATGTTGATTGTTGGGACCACAATGCACTTTGCTGAAAATGAATGTTGACCACGAATTTATGCTGAATATTACCTTTCAAATTAGTGGTTTGTTGCTAAAATATTGTTTAATACTTGAATGAAAACCAAAGCATGACATTTGGCTTAAGTTTCAAAATCTTGCATGAAAATTACCTAAACCGAGAACCAAATTGAGTTGTGATTTTTACTTTTCTTAGTTAACTTAATTTGCATGTCCCCTAGAGTGTAAAGGAATAAATCCCTTTCCTTTTACTCCTTAGTAGTTATTTTATTTTTGGCCCTATTATTCAAAAAAAAAAAAAAGTGAACTTAATTGAAAGCTTAGGTGAATACTTTAGTGAGGACAATTTTTCCTAATCTCCTAGGAACTATGGTTCAACAAAACTAAAATTTTCCTAATACTTAGTAATGAAAACTAGAAGTGGAATTTGCATAGGCCCAACCCAAGATATGGCCCAAGATCCAAACATACCCACTAGTGGCAAAGACATTCCCCAAGAAGAGACTCATACCCAACAAGAGGGAGAGTCTAGCATGCAAGGACAACTTAATGGACTAAGTGGAATTGTTGGAGCCTTAAGTAAACAACTCTATGAAATGAACTTAAAATTTGAACAAGTGATGAATGGTCGTAGACCAAGCTATCATGGAGAATCCTCCCATGACACCACACCTAGGAGGAGAAATGACAACCTTAGGACTCGATTTAGAGACCAAGAACCTTTAGGTGGTGATGACGAGGTAGATTACCGTAGTGGTAGACGCCCTAATTTTGACCATGATGAGGACGATGAGTGGACCTTAGACGAGGAGGAAAATTTCCGACCCCCTAACCCTAGACGCCATGATGAGTTTAGGAGAGACCGACGACGAGACCAAGAGGACCTTCGAAATGTAAAATTGCAAATCCCATCCTTTAATGGAACTTGTGATGGAACAACCTTTATCGAATGGTTAGAAAAGGTGGAAAGGATATTTGATTGTTATGATTACTCCGACAAGGTCAAGATCCAACTAGTTTCCGTAGAACTTACCGGCTATGCCTTACTTTGGTGGTCTAACATTAGATCACAAAGAGCACGGACTGGATTTGATCCTATTAATACTTGGAGGAAGATGAAATCTATTATGTCTAAGAGGTTCATACCTAGTCATTATAAGCAAGAGTTGATCATGAAGATACATAGCCTCAAGCAAGGAAGTCTATCCGTTGAAGAGTACCTCACGGAGTTCGAAACTTTAAAAATTCGAGGAGAACTAGAAGAGCCTGATGACCAAGCCATAGCTAGGTTTATCCATGGACTAAATTATGATATTGCTGATGCTGTAGAGTTACACCCATTGGAGAGCATGGATTCGGTGATCCAATTGGCCTTAAAAATTGAGCGACAACTTAAAAGAAAGAGAAAAGCCACCCAATCCTACAAGCCTAGTCAATTTCCCAAGTACACTCCCAAACCCCTTGAAGTTAACAAGCCCTCACCCAAGGCTGACTGGAAAAAGCCTTTCCAAAGACAATGGCCACCCAAGGATTCAAGTAATAAACCTATAATTCCCAAAGGCCCTGAAGCCAAGACCACGAGAGATAACCCCATTGGACAAAGAGCACGTGACCTCAAGTGCTACAAGTGTCAAGGCCTAGGGCATTTCATGGCCCAATGCCCGAACCGACGTGTTATGATTATTGAGGAGGACACTGGTGAACTTGTAAGTGAGGATGAGCTCCAAGAGGAAGTGGTAGAAGTTGAAGGAGATGAGGACGAGAATGAATCTGAGGAAGAAGTTATTCACGCACAAGACGGACCTTTACTTATGGTGAGAAGACGAGTTCTCATAACAAGAATTCTGGAGAGGATTGTCAGCGTGAGAACATTTTCATAGTAAATGTCTCATCAAGGATAAGCTTTGTTCGTTAATCATTGATGGAGGAAGTTGTGCGAACGTAGCCTCCAAGGATTTGGTGACCAAGTTAGAACTCAATACTAGCAGCCACCCCCACCCGTACAAGCTTAAGTGGTTGGATGATAGAGACGACGTCAAAGTTACGAAGCAAGTGAGGATTGAGTTTGCTTTAGGTAAATATAAAGATTCGGTCCTTTGCGATGTAGTGCCTATGAGCGCAAGCCATTTACTCTTAGGCCGCCCCTGGCAATTTGATCGAAGAGTGAACCATGATGGGTATTCCAACTGTTATTCACTAAAGTTTGAAGGCAAAAATCTTAAGTTGGCACCCATGACCCCTGAGCAGATAGCTAAGGATGATGCTATCAAGAGAGAAGAGAAGAATAAAGCTAGTCTCTTCATGACTAAAACTGAATTAGAAGCATCGGTACTTAGGGGAGACCCTTTGATCATGATACTTTTCCGTGACCGAGTGATGGAGTTAGGAGTTATTCCCCCTCAAGTTATGGACCTTTTGCATAAGTTTCAAGACGTATTCCCTGAAGATCTCCCAAAAGGATTGCCACCTCTTCGTGGCATTGAACATCAAATCGATCTCCAACCCGGGGCTGTTTTACCAAATCGACCAGCTTACCGAATGAACCCCGAGGAGACGAAGAAACTGCAAGACCAAGTACAAGAACTATTGGACAAGGGATATATAAGAGAATCCATGAGCCCTTGTGCAGTTCCTTCCCTTTTAGTCCCTAAGAAAGACGGCACCATGAGGATGTGTGTCGATAGCCGAGCCGTGAACCAAATCACTGTCAAATATCGATTCCCTATTCCTAGGCTCGAGGACATGTTAGATGAGCTCAGTGGAGCTTCGATCTTTTCTAAAGTGGACCTCAAGAGTGGTTATCACCAGATACGTATGAAGGAAGGTGATGAGTGGAAGACAGCCTTCAAGACGAAGTATGGGCTGTTTGAATGGATGGTGATGCCCTTTGGTCTTTCTAATGCCCCGAGCACATTTATGAGACTCATGCACCATGTGCTTAAGGAATATCTTGGTAAATTCATTGTGGTTTATTTCGATGATATTTTGGTGTACAGTATTGACCTTCCTCAACATCTTAACCACTTGAGTACCCTCTTCCAAACCCTAAGGAAAGCCAAGTTGTTTGGAAACTTGAGCAAGTGTTCCTTTGCGCAAGAAAAGGTCTATTTTCTGGGATTTGTGATTTCCAAAGATGGAATGGAAGCTGACGTGGATAAGATCAAGGCCATTAAGGATTGGCCCATACCAAACTCCATAACTGAAGTACGTAGCTTCCATGGATTAGCCTCATTTTATCGGAGGTTTATCAAAGATTATAGTTCAATAGCTGCCCCACTTACGGATTGCACCAAGAAAGGGAAAGAGTTTACTTGGACCCCTTCTTGCCAAAAGAGCTTTGAACTTATCAAGCAAAGTTTATGTCATTCTCCCGTACTTGCTCTTCCTGACTTCAACAAAGTTTTTGAAGTTAAAAGTGATGCATCAGGAGCTGGCATTGGAGCAGTACTCATGCAAGACCACCGACCCATCGCATTCTTTAGCGAAAAGATGAAAGGAGCTGTGCTGAATTATTCCACCTATGATAAGGAATTCTACGCCGTTATACGAGCATTAGAGCACTGGCAGCATTACCTCTTGTCGAAAGAATTTGTAATAAATACTGACCATCAAGCTTTACGACACATTAAGAGTCAGCATAAGTTGAACAAGCGGCATGCGAAATGGGTAGAATTTTTGGAAAGATTCCCATACACATTGAAATATCTTAAGGGCGAGAACAATGTAGTCACCGATGCCCTTTCGAGGAAGCGCATTCTTCTGACCGAATTGGGGACTAGATTTTTTGGATTTGAATGGATTAAGCATAACTATGAATCTGACCCCGACTTTGGTTTTATTTACGCCAAGTGCAAGGAAAAGGCCGAAGGAGATTACCGGCTTATGGATGACTATTTATTGAAAGCAGGAAAATTGTGCATTCCCCACGGAAGTTTAAGACGATGTATTGTTAAAGAAGCCCATTGTGGAGGATTAGCAAGTCATTTTGGGGAAAAAAGGACCCTTGAAATGCTTAAGGAACATTTCTATTGGCCACATATGAAGAGAGATGTGCATCGCTTAGTGGAAGCATGCATCATTTGCAAAAAAGCCAAAAGTAAGGTTCTACCACATGGCTTGTATATGCCTTTACCCATTCCCTCGCACCCTTGGATTGACGTTAGTATGGATTTTGTGTTGGGATTGCCACGAACTGCTCGTAATAAGGATTCGATCATGGTAGTTGTAGATCGTTTCTCAAAGATGGCACATTTCATTCCTTGTGCAAAAACCGATGACGCCTTTGCAATAGCAGAATTATTTTTTGGAGAGATTGTTCGCCTACACGGGATACCACATTCCATAGTGTCGGACCGGGACACTAAGTTTTTGAGCTCCTTCTGGAAGACGTTGTGGAAGAAGTTGGGGACTAAGTTGTGTTTTAGCACATCTTTCCATCCCCAAACTGATGGACAAACGGAAGTTGTTAATAGGACCTTAGGCACTCTCTTACGATCTATTGTAGGTAAGAAACTATCCAGTTGGGACGTAGTCCTCCCCGGATTAGAATTTGCTTACAATCGCACCCTTCATTCCACTACTGAGCAAACGCCCTTTGAGGTTGCCTATGGGTTTAATCCATGTACACCGTTGGACCTTGTTCCCTTACCATTTAATGAACTGGCCAATCCATCAGGAGTGAGCAAGGCTGAACAGATCAAGAAATTACACGAAAGTGTGCGTCGAGCCATCGAAAAGAGAAATGCGAGCGTGGCTAAGCGAGTAAACAAAGGTCGAAAAGAAGTTATCTTTAAAGAAGGAGATTTGGTTTGGTTGCACTTACGCAAAGAGAGATTCCCCGACAAAAGGAAATCTAAGCTACTCCCGAGAGCGGATGGACCATTCAAGGTGTTGGAGCGAATAAATAACAACGCTTATAAGATTGAGTTGCCGGGTGACTATGGAGTATCAGCCACTTTCAACGTCATGGACCTATCACCCTATAAAAGTGATGTAGAAAACTCCGAGGGGCCCGAACTAAAGGATTTGAGGTCAAATCCTCAACAACTTGGGGAGGATGATGTGCCCCATAGGCCCATTACACGGTCTCAAACCCAAGGTCATAATTTATCTAATTTATGCACTTACACTCTTGTCTCTTTTGCAGGTAATGGATTGTGTGGAGGCTTGGAGAACACCTTGGGAGACTTGAAGTGGGAATCCAAAGCTACGGATGTGGACCAACCAACACACTTAATCACTTGGAAATTCAAGCAAGGAGACCAATTTGCTCACATGGGAATTTGTCTTCCCGAGCCTTAATTGTAACCTTTTATTTCAAACTTATTTTGAGGCAAACATTGGCCTTCTTGTTAAACTTTATTATAAGCATGCATATTAGGCATTTAGGGTTAGATGAATGATAAGTTAGATGATGGAATGGAAGTGGTTCAAAGCAAGTGCATGGAGTGCATGGAAGAGGAGAAATGGGCCTTAAGGAAAAGATATCCATTTTGGCCCAACCTTGAGTGGAGGGGACCACTACCCTTTATCCAAACCATGGGCTGCCACTTGAGGGATTCTTAGAGGTTCTCCAATCAACACAAGGGCAAGGATTGATGACATGGTTATCACACAACCATTGGATCAAGAAAACCAAACTCATCTCGGCCATCCAAGCTATCTTCATGATCCAACGGTTACACCATTTTGAAGACCACTTTTTGAATCACATCCAAGCCATCCATAGGTCTATAAAAGCATGGTAATTGGTGATTGTAAGTTTTTTGGACTGATTTTAAGGAGCATGCACGGATTTCCCTTCCATGGTTGAAGGAGTTTGAAGAAACCAACAAGGTTTGCTCGGTTTGCACAAAACCGAGGGGTTGCGCCCCCACCACTCCCTTCTTGCTTGGTAGCTTGCAAGGGTTATATAGCCATCTTCTTCTCCATCTCCTTGGGAGTGGAAAACAGCAAGAAGTGGCCCCCAAACCGTGTTCAAGAGTCGAGTTGTCTTCCTTGGAAGCAACTATTGCCAAAGGCTTCAAAATATTACCTATTGGCCGATTTCTTGAAGTTTTGCATATCTTTTCCATCTCAATGAATCAGGACCACGCCTTCCACTATCACACACCTCACTCACTCCACTAACATCATATAAAGTTTCGTTTTCATCTAAGCACATTTGGTCATTCAAGTTCATCTTGCAATTTGTGTTCTTCTCGGCCATTTCTTGCCAATCCGAGGAGCTAACGATCCCCTCTAAGCTCTAAACGTTTTCTTGCAGGTTAGGGCTATATCAGATGGACTGGCTGTTACGTCATTTTGCCAATATAGATTGCCGATCCGGGTTAGTAACTTTTCGGCCCCCGAATAAAGAAGAGTTTTCTTATCAGGCAATGAATAGGTTGAGTAGGTCGCCTACTTCCTATTCTATGAAGGCCCAAGAGTAGTTTAGAGGCGAATGCTCAGTTTATCTAGCCACAGTGATCGATACTCAGTTGCTCAACGGGGTAAAACCAAGAGACCTTCCGGTAGTTAGAGAATTCTCTCAGATCTTCCTAGACGATCTTCCCGGATTAACACCGGACAAGGAGATCGAGTTTACTACTGATGTTTATCCAGGCTCTAGGCCTGTATCAAAGAATCCGTACAGACTAGCACCTGCTGAACTAAAGGAGCTGAAGTCTCAGTTAGAAGATTTGTTAGACAAGGGGTTCATTCGATCTAGTTTTTCTCCTTGGGGTGCGCCAGTCTTATTTGTTAAGAAAAATGACGGAACTCTCAAGATGTGTGTTGATTACAGAAAATTAAATAAATTGACAGTGAAAAACAAGTATCTGTTGCCCCGGATTGATGACCTGTTTGACCAACTGTAGGGTGCCCGAGTGTTTTCGAGGATTGACCTACGCTCGGATTATTATCTGTTGAAGATCCGGAGAGAAAATATTCAAAAGACGTCGTTCCGGACGAGGTATGGGCATTATGAATTTCTTGTGATGTCTTTTGGACTTACAAATGCCACTGCAGCTGTAACGACCCCAGTTGGAGTCGCCACGTAATTCATAACTTAACCTCTTACCTTCATATTTACCCTGATCTCTTTAGATCTTTCACCCTTCGACCACTTTATACTAAGGTCCCCTTTATATTATTTTTTTTTTTTTTACCTTTCCTCAACAGAACTTAAGGATTTTAACATGACAGACAGAAACTAGATTCATCGAACTTGACTTCCTCTTAAAACTAACAACATATTCGTTCACAGAGTCGAGCGACCATACGCAGTCATCAGCTCTATAACTAATTCGGCCAGGAAAGAAATGCCCCAGATTATACGACGTTATTATGCTCGGGTTTGCATGGGTTTGCATGCATCGGCTAACAGAGTGTATCTCTCCCGATTTGTCGCATGTACTCTGCATGACTCAATTATCATTGCCCAATAGAAGACATCTTCCGGTAGGCACGTGCATCTCTCGTGACTCATTAAACATCATTCGGTCACTAACAACAACAACATCTACATCATCTGGTAATTCAAATACACTACATCGCCCGATCACTAGACGAAAAAACAACACTTACATCATCCGGTATTTGAAATACGCAACATCGCCTGATCACTAGACGACAAAACGATTCGTACATCGCCCGACATTAGAAATACACTACATCGCCCGATCAATAGACGACAAAACAACACTCACATCATCCGGTATTTGAAATACACAACATCTACTAATAGACATGTGCAATCCACGTGTTTTTTTAAGACATCTTCCGATAGAGAACATCTATCGGTGGATGCAAGCTCATACATCTTCCGATAGAGAACATCTATCGGTGGATGCAATTCCTAACATCTTCCGATAGAGTACAGCTATCGGTGGACATAAATATACACAGACTTCTAACTTCATTGACTCATCACTCTTATAAATGAAAATCAGAGACTCATTCAGAATTATTATAGCGGAAGACTTAGTTAAAATAACTCGTTCTATATCCTTATAATCATTCTCAGACTCAGTAATTAAACTAGACAATTTCAAAAGCTCGATGTTCTAAAATAATCTCATCCTACTTAGGCTTCCATATTCATAATCGTCACTGAAATCATAAGAGCATTAACCAGGGGGTCTTGTTCGCCATCAAGCTATAGAATTGCTCCCTAAACACCTTCTAGCAACCAAACTTAGACATCTTCATTAACTTTGGAATCCTCACCTGGTATTTCGTCACCTACATCACAAGGTTTAAACTATAAGCCTAATGCTTAGTAAGGAATGCAATACTAACATGTATACGTGAATGCATAGTTGTAAAAAAAATCATGATCATGTTCGTTTCATGCTCCTTTATTGTTCTTATGCGTGTTCTTCTTTATCACTTTCATCATATGGATTAAGGGAGGATTTGTGCCGTAAAGGGGGATGACAGTGCAAGTGTACATAGTCCCTTTCGGGCCGTATTCAAGGTCCTTCTCTTTGGACAGTGACATACGTCAAACCGCCCCCAACCCTCGCTTAATCCGGTTGCATAAGTTTCATATTCATTCTCATATCTTGTTCATGGGGAAAAACATGCTCATAAATCATTTTCATATGCTTGAAAAGTAAATCATGATGCATGACATGAATGTTCTTAAATAATCAGACTATGGAAAATAGCATACTAGACAGTTAACTTCATAGACTCTATCAGAACATCACATAACATAGTTTTCAAACATCCGTAAATCATTCAAGTACAAACCATCTTAATAACTTAAAACAAACATCAAACACATAACTAATTTAGTACTCTTAGGATGTAGGGCCCTAATGGCCAGAAATCTTAATACATTCACTTACCTGGCTTCCTTAGCAAATTCGTGCACTACACCTCAAACTTCTTCACCTGATATCATTTCACATTTCAGAGTTAATATAAATCCTAAATTTTCTGAAATCAAAGCTAGAAAATCTTAACTAAATATTATCCTAGAACCTATCGTACATATATTTCCATGTTCCTTCAGCCGAGCACCTTGTGTGCGTAGATCGAATTTCCTGAACTTAGAAATACCATATTCAACCTAGTAATTAATCGTATTCGGCTATCTAAATATCCAGAGTCGAATTGGAAAGGCCATTACCAAACTCAGATTAACAAATGTTGCTATATTATTCTGCCATTGAAGAACCTGGACTACAAGCTTTGCTGAAAAACAGAACTCTAAACAAAGAACCAACACCTACATTGTCAATGTCTTACCTGAAGCGTGATTTGACGGAGTGGAGACTGGAAAAACCGATCGCCGATGAGGGAGTCGCCGGCAGAGAGATGGAGAGCTCGGGAGGTTGAGGAATCGCAGAGGAAATGTCGGCTACAGTGGGGTTTTAGTGAGGTTTAAGAATATCCGTTTTCTATTTATACTAAATAGTATCCTTCTTAATTACCAGTCTGCCACCATGCAAATAAAATCAATTAAACCTTGGCATTAAAATTTAAATTAAAAGAGTAATAATAAATGTGACAGTTAATTCCGTTAAAAGAATCACCTGGCCGAAATTACCGGGTGTTACAGCAGTGTTTATGGATTTGATGAACCGTGTTTTTAAGGAGTATCTAGATAAGTTTGTTGTTGTTTTCATTGAAGTCATCTTGATCTATTCAAAGACGGAAGAGGAACACGAGGAGCAACTACGAATTGTTCTAGAGATCTAGAAGATGCATCAACTATACCCAAAGTTCTCCAAGTGTGAGTTTTGGTTGGATCGAGTTAGTTTCCTTGGCCATATATAGTATCTCAAGAGGGAATTTCTGTGGACCCGACCAAAATTCAATTTGTCAGAGATTGGCCGCAGCATAAGAATGTGCAATAAGTACGAGGATTTCTTGGACTGGCCGGGTATTACCAGAAGTTTATTGAGAGGTTTTCAAAGATTGCAGTCCCTCTCTCCCGTTTGACTAGGAACAATGAAAAATAAGGTGCATCAGTTTATGGGTGGGCTGAACCCGGAGATTCGGAAGAACATTATAGTATCTGGGAGTCTGGACGTGCCGTATTCAGATATTGCAGCAAGGGCTTTGGACTTCAAGGCTACATAATTGACTTGCGTTAGGCCAAGGGAGCCTACTAAGGGCTTCTTACATGAGATCCAGCCTCAGTTATGGAACCGAGGTTGGCAACCTAGAGGACAACAACCACAGCAACAACAGCAAAGAGGCGTCAAAAGGCCTTATGAGGGAGGAAAGGATCAGGGTAAAGGAAAACAAGTACAGGGAACTACTCAACTGTCTCTGTGCCCTAAGTGCCAAAAAGAACACAGTGGCGATTGCAAACTAGGAACTAACAAATGCTATCGGTGTGGTGAGATTGGCCATTACATTAAAGACTGCTCGAAGCCGGGCCGAGATCAGCCAGGCAGGGATCCGAGGATCTTCGCCTTCATCGAGCCTGGTGATATCGACGATGAGGCTCAGCCTTTTGTCATAGTAGGTACTATTTTAATCACTGGTATAGCGGTATTCTCACTGATAGACACGGGGGCTACGCACTCTTTTATTTCAACTGCATGTGTGTCTAGATTGGTGTTAGTGCCAGAGTTAGCAGAGTATGAGTATAGAGTAATGCTTCCTTCGGAAGCGTATATGCAGTCTTCTCGTATTTTCCAAGGCAATGTCGTCTCAGTGGGGAATAACATCCTTTATACCCGGTTGATAGTTATGAGCATAGAGCGGTACGATTTTATTTTGGGGATAGACTGGCTGTTACGCCATTTTGCCACCATAGATTTCCGATCCGGGTTAGTAACTTTTTAGCCCCCGGATAAAGAAGAGTTTTCTTATCAGGCAATGAATAGGTTGAGTGGGTCGCCTACTTCCTATTCTATGAAGGCCCAAGAGCAGTTTACAGGCAAATGCTCAGTTTATCTGGCCACAATGGTCGATACTCAGTTACTCAACGGGGTAAAACTAGGAGACCTTCCGGTAGTTAGAGAATTCTCTGAGATCTTCCTTGACGATCTTCCCGGATTACCACCGGACAGGGAGATCGAGTTTACTACTGATGTTTATCGAGGCTCTGGGCCTGTATCAAAAAATCTGTACAGACTGGCACCTGCTGAACTAAAGGAGCTGAAGTCTCAGTTAGAAGAGTTGTTAGACAAGGGATTCATTCTACCCAGCTTTTCTCCTTGGGGTGTGCCAGCCTTATTTGTTAAGAAAAATGACGAAACTCTCAAGATGTGTGTTGATTACAGAGAATTAAATAAATTGACAGTGAAAAACAAGTATCTGTTGCCCCAGATTGATGACCTGTTTGACCAACTGCAAGGTGCCCGAGTGTTTTCGAGGATTGACCTACGCTCGGGTTATTATCAGTTGAAGGTTCAGAGAGAAGATATTCAAAAGACGGCGTTCCAGACGAGGTATGGGCATTATGAATTTCTTGTGATGTCTTTTGGACTTACAAATGCCCCTGCAATGTTTATGGATTTGATGAACCGTGTTTTCAAGGAGTATCTAGACAAGTTTGTTGTTGTTTTCATTGACGACATCTTGATCTATTCAAAGACGGAAAAGGAACACGAGGAGCAACTACGAATTGTTCTAGAGATCTAGAAGCAGCATCAACTATACCCAAAGTTCTCCAAGTGTGAGTTTTGGTTGGACCGAGTTAGTTTCCTTGGCCATATAGTATCTCAAGAGGGAATTTCTGTGGACCCGACCAAAATTCAGGTTGTCAGAGATTGGCGGCAGGGTAAGAATGTGCGAGAAGTACGAGGATTTCTTGGACTGGCCGGGTATTACCGAAAGTTTATTGAGAGGTTTTCAAAGATTGCAGTCCCTCTTTCCTGTTTGACCAGGAAGAATGAAAAATTTGTATGGTCGGCTGCATGCCACAAAGGCTTTTAAGAGCTAAAATAGAAACTGATTACGGCACCTATTTTAACACTGCCAGTTGAAGGCAATAAGTTCAGTGTTTACTGTGATGCCTCAAAGATCGGACTTGGGTGTGTATTGATGCAGGAAGGTAGAGTCACTACTTATGCTTCTCGGCCGTTGAAGCCGTATGAGCAAAATTACCCTACGCATGATCTGGAATTAGCAGTCGTCGTCTTTGCATTAAAAATCTGGAGACAATATCTATATGGGCAACAGTGTGAGGTGTTCTCGGATCACAGGAGCTTAAAATATTTGTTTATGCAGAAAGAATTGAATATGTAGCAAAGAAGGTGGTTGGAGTTTGTTAAAGATTAAGAGTTTGAAATTAAGTACCACCTAGGAAAGGAAAATAAAGTCGCAGACACCTTGTGCAGAATGTCTTCTACAAGTCAGCCTTCTCTTGCAGCGATGTCGGTAATGCTGAGGTTTGAGATTAAGAGGTTTGATGTGGAGATTGTGATTGAATTGTCCGCCATGCACACGAACATTTCTCTTAGGCCGACAATAATAGACAAAATCCAAGAATGTAACAACCCGGGGAGGATCGCCACGAAATTCTTAACTTTACATAAAACTTTAATTCATATTTGAGCTCTTTTCTCCCTTCTTTTTTTTTTTTTTATAACAGTATACCTAACAGGCTTAAAGACTTCAACTTAACGGATGGAAAATTAGTCCCTCGTACATGCTTCCAATCGACATACAAGTTGCATGGGTCTGCATGCATCAACCGATAGACATCGCGTCTTCCAGATGGCACATGACTCATTTAAACACCTATCGGCATATGCGAATTGTAACACCCCTAATACTGTACCCATTTTTACCCGTATAAATTTTTCATTTTCTTTTATACTTAGCGTTTATGCGGAAAACATTTTTGAAATCAAACTAATAAAACTTTTAAAACAATTTTAAACATTTAATTTAAAACTATAAACAATTAAAACTATTTAAAACATTAAACAAATTGCAGAGGGGCAAAACCGAAAAAACAGGCGCTGCACAATGCAGCGCCCGATCGCTGCATTGTGCAGCGACCAGTCGCTGCACTTTGCAGCGACCAGTCGCTACACTTGCAGCGACCAGTTTCCTTTATTTCTCTCTGGAATCCGAGATTCCAGAGAGCAATCCAACATGCATTTTCCTACAATTCAAGCGATCCCTCATTCCATTTTCATTCATTCCCTCTCGGTTAAACTACCTAAACTCACACAATACTTTCGTAAAAACAAACCGCGTGGATATGTTTAAAAATCGACAATCCTTCCTGTTTTCAATTTACCACGCAGTTCCAAAATAGATTTTTCCAAACAATTATAAAACAGTTCCAAAAACGTTTAAAAACATTAAACCTATCTAATATCAGATTCCAAACATCCTAATATGTTCTAACATTATACATATTTCCTCAAAATAACCCAGTACCCTCAAAATCTATACATACATCCCCCACGGGTCGGTAAGGCATCGACTGTACAGCACACCACCACAAGCATCATCCATCAACCCAGTCATGTCTCAGGTGGAGGGATCTCATCCTCACCTGGCTCGATGTCACCTAAGACGTCACCTACACCATAATACACGCTATGAGATAAAAATCTCAGTAAGTCCTACGTAAATGCAAATGCGTGGTCATGCATGCTCAATGCTATGAAAACAGTCCATGTCAGTTCATATATCAGTACGTGTCAGTCTATGGTTATCGGAAACGCTCGACAGATAGATAGGGCACGTCCAGCGGTTAGACAGCCCACACCATCTGAAGAGAGGGAAACCCGCTCACCACAGAACGCCAGGTCTGAACCTCATCCCCGATAACCCCATGCCATGGTTGTTTACTGTGATACTTTACTTGCCTTTACGATGCATGTTCTTTTCATGAAATCCGTGCATAAATCCATTTTCATGTCGTTTTTAAAACCATGATGCATGAACAGTTCAATATAAACGTAAAGTAAACAATCAACATATATACCATCAAAGACTACAAAAGCATAACCTATAACCTGTAAAAGACTAAACCTAACTACCCATCAAAACAATTTAAAACAAACAATCCATTTAGATCCTCGACGCGACATCGAATTACGGTGTAGGCCAATCGGCCAAGTAAGTCACGAGAACTTACCTTGAGTGCACAGATTCTCGAGCTTCGTCCAAGAGAGTCGTTCACCTAAGCAATTCGAAGCACTTATCGTTAAAACAAATTTTAACTTCTAAACGTCCAACTTCAACGAAACCTTAACTAAGGAATTCCTTAAAACTTCTAGCTCATCAAATCGAGATACTTAAACGACTAATTCATGCTCGATGGTTCGAAATTACAATTAACGAACTTTTCCAAGAATTCCTAATTTTTTAACCTTTTTACGATTTGATTTAACTTCGTCCAATAACGTCAAATACGTCCAATATATACTTAATCATGGCTAACCTATTAATTATGAACCCTAAATCTCATTTTTTTAACGAAAATCGATCGAAACCCTAATTACCTAAAACGCCGTAAACGTCGAAATAAAAGCTCTAAGAACGTAGATACATACCTAGGATAGCGAGAGGAGGAGAAACCGTGAAGAACAGAGGTGAAACGGAGGTCAGGATGGTGAGAAGTCGCCGCGGCCGTGAGAGGAGAAGCTCTCTGGCGATCGTGATTTCCAGAGAAGAAGAGAGAAGTGAGGGAGAAATGTTTTTAGGTTAGATTTATAATATAAAATTGCAAATTACTATTCTGCCCTTATTTGATTTTTATATTGGTTTCGTCCTTCGATTCATCAATCGTCTAGCTATTCGGTTTCTCTAAACTTCCCTACTTCACCAATAAGTCCAACTCGTTAATAGGGTTTATTCAAAACTGTCCGTTCGCAATTTGGACCTCATTTACTATTTTTACGAAAACGTCCTTTATATTACGATAGAGGTAATTACTCGGAATATAGCGTTATTACTCCGAAAATTTTCATAATTTCCCTAAAATTCCTATTAATCGTTAGGATCATAATGACGCTTTTCGTTTGCAAAACTGATTTGATTTGATATATTTACGAAAAATGCCATTAGATAATGAAATAATAATATAATATAATATATCCAAAAACCCGTACAAGCTGGGTATTACATTCCACCCACCTTATTTAGAATTTTGTCCACAAAATTAAATCATGCAAACAAATCAGGATACTTAGTCATCATATCCTGCTGTCGTTCCCACGTAGCCTCTTCCACCTCGTGGTTCCGCCACAAAACTTTGACCAGTGGAATCTCTTTGTTGCGCAAGACTTTGGTGGAATACTCAAAAATGCGTACCGGCCCCACCTCGTAAGTCAAGGTAGGCTGTACCTCGATCTCTGTAGCCTCCACGATATGCGATGGGTCGCGCAAGCACTTCCGAAGCATAGATACATGAAACACGTCGTGGATACCCTCCATAGAAGCCGGAAGCTGTAATCTGTACGCCAACTTCCCGATCCTCTTCAGAATAGGAAAGGGCCCCACATAACGAGGGTTCAACTTACCCCTCCTTCCAAATCTCGCTACGCCTTTGAACGGAGAAACTTTCAAGTAGACCTCATCGCCTTCCTCGAACTCCAGCTCTCTCCGTCTGGTATCAGCATAGCTCTTCTGCCTGCTCTGTGCTACCTCTATACGCTGTCGAATGATGGCAATCTTCTCTGCCGTCTGCTGTAGAATCTCAGGACCAACGATGCTGGCCTCGCCAACCTCGTCCCAATACAACGGAGATCTACACTTTCGACCATACAGCGCCTCATATGGAGCCATGCCAATAGTAGCCTAGAAGCTGTTATTATAAGAGAACTCGATCAGTGGCAAATACCTGCTCCACGATCCCTAAAACTCCAGCACACATGCTCTGAGCATATCCTCCAGAATCTGATTCGTCCTCTCTGTTTTTCCATCAGTCTGAGGATGAAATGCAGTGCTGAAATTAAGCTGAGTCCCCATAGCCTTGTGCAGACTCTTCCAGAACTTCGAGGTAAATCTCGGATCTCGATCTGAGACAATAGAAGCTGGCACGCCATGCAGTCTGACAATCTCCTGCACATAGAGCTCTGCGAGCTGATCCATAGACGATGCCATCTTCACAGATAAGAAGTGGGCCGACTTTGTCAATTGGTCCACAATAACCCAAATGCCGTCATGGCCTCTCGTAGTCCTCGGGAGCCCCACAATGAAATCCATGGAGATCTGCTCCCACTTCCACTCCGGAATCGGCAGTGGTAACAGTGTTCCAGCGGGTCTCTGGTGCTCAGCCTTTACCTGCTGACATACTAGGCAGGTCTCAACGTGCTTGGCAACCTCCCTCTTCATGTTCGGCCACCAGAAGTGCTGTTTCAAATCCCGGTACATCTTGGTACTCCCCGGGTGTACAGAATATGCCGAAGAATGTGCCTCGGCCAATATCTCCTTCTTTAGATCCTCGTCACTAGGCACGTACCACCTATGCCTGAAGTTCAGAATACCATCCTCTGATAAATGGAAATCTGACGAGTCTCCCAATGTCATGCTCGATCGAAGCTACATACACTCCGTATCACTCTGCTGAGCCTCGCGTATACGATCAAGAATAGTTGGCCTGAGAGAAATGTTGGCAAGCATATAAGACAACTCTGCCACTATCTCCACGTCGAATCTCTGAATTTCAGACCGCAGCGTAGCTGACATCGCTGCTAATGATGGCTGACTCGCAGAAGGCACTCTACTCAATGCATTAGCTACCTTGTTCGCCTTTCCTGGGTGGTACTTGATATCAAAATCGTAATCATTGACGAACTCAAGCCATCGCCTCTGTCGCATATTCAGCTCTCTCTGCGTAAATAAGTACTTCAAGCTCTTGTGGTCGGAAAATATCTCGCACTGCTGCCCATATAAATAATGCCTCCATATCTTTAGTGCGAAGACCACAGCTGCTAACTCGAGGTCGTGCGTGGGGTAATTCTGCTCGTACGGCTTCAACTGCCGGGAAGCATAAGAAATAACTCTACCCTCCTGCATCAATACACAACCGAGTCCCACTCCTGATGCATCACAATAAACACTGTATCTGACACCTTCATCAGGTAGCGCCAGTACTGGGGCAGTGGTCAATCTCTGCTTTAACTCCATAAAGCTGTCATCACAAGCAGACGACCATACAAACTTCTCGTTCTTCCGAGTCAATCGTGTAAGAGGAAGTGCGATCCTCGAGACTCCCTCTATAAACTTCCGATAATAACCGGCCAACCCGAGAAATCCACGCACCTCACGTACGTTCTTCGGCTGTGGCCAATCTCTGACCACCTGAATCTTGCTCGGATCCACAGAAACTCCGTCCTGTGATATAACATGGCCAAGGAAGCTCACTCTGTCAAGCCAGAACTCGCACTTCGAAAACTTTGGATACAGCTGGTGCTGACATAGGGTCCTCAGAACAATCCTCAGATGCTCCTCGTGTTCTTCCTTCGTCTTAGAGTAAATCAATATGTCATCGATGAAAACCACCACGAACTTATCTAGATACTCCTTGAAGACACGATTCATCAGGTCCATAAACGCTGCAGGGGCATTAGTAAGTCTGAAAGACATGACAAGGAACTCATAATGCCCATACCTTGTTCGGAATGCTGTCTTTTGAATATCATCTCTCCGGACTTTCAGCTGATAATAACCCGAGCGCAGGTCGATCCTGGAAAATACTCGGGCACCCTGTAGCTGATCAAATAAGTCATCAATCAGCGGCAATGGATACTAATTCTTCACCGTCAATTTGTTCAACTCTCTGTAATCAATGCACATCCTGAGGGTCCCGTCTTTCTTCTTGACGAATAGAACAGGCGCACCCCAGGGTGAAACACTGGGTCGAATGAAACCTTTCTCTAATAACTCATCAAGCTGAGTCCTCAACTCTCTCAACTCGGCTGGTGCCAACCGATATGGGTTCTTAAACCTCGGTGCGGAATTAGGATATACGTCAATAGTGAACTCAATCTCCCGGTCCGGTGGTAATCCGGGAAGATCATCAAGAAAGATGCCAGAAAACTCTCTGACTATAGGAATATCGCTCGGCTTCAATCCGCTGAGCAACTGACAATCAAAGACAGAGGCCAAATAAATAGAGCACGCACCTTTGAACTGCTCGTTGACCATCATGGAATAACAGATAGGAGAGCTACTCAATCTGCTCATCGCCTGATAAGAAAACTCAGCTTTACCCGGAGGTCGAAAGGTGACAATCCCGGATCGACAGTCGATGGTGGCGAAATGCTGTGACAGCCAGTCCATCCCTAAGATAATATCATAGTGCTCGATGCCCATAACAATAAGGCGGGCATAGAGGGTGCGATCCCCAATCGAGATAATATTGCCCTGAACAATACGACCTGACTGCATACGCTCTCCTGAAGGTAGCATACGCTCTCCTGAAGGTAGCATCACGCTATACTCGCATTCTGCTAACTCAGGCGCAAGCCTCAATCTCGACACACAAGTGGTGAAAATAAAAGAATGTGTAGCCCCCGTGTCTAGTAAAGAAAATACAGGAACACCAGTAACCAATATAGTACCTGCTATCACGGCTGGCTGATCCTCGTTATCAACATCTCCAGGCTCAATAAGTGCGAAGATCCTCGGCACAACTCTCCTCTGATCGGTATCTGCCCTCGGACAGCTCTGAGCAAAGTGGCCGACCTCCCCACATCGGTAATAACTGTTCGTGCCCAATCGGCACGCACCGTAGTGTTCCTTCTGGCATATAGGACAAACAGGTTTCGGAGCTGCCCCTTGAACTTGCTTGTCTTTCCCCCGATCATTACCTCCCTCAAGAGGTCTCTTCACACCCCTCGACTGCTGCTGGGGCTGCGCTCTAGGCTGCCAACCTCGGTTCTGTGACTGAGGTCGGATCTCTCGGAAGAAGCCCTTCGCTGGCTCCCTCGGTCTGACACAAGTGGCTCTGGCAGCCTCGATATCCAGAGCTTTAGCTGTGATGTCAGAAAAGGGCACATCAATAATACCTGAGACAACCACGTGCATCCGGATCTCCGGATTAAGTCCCTCCATAAACTTGTGCACCTTCTCCTCATTATCGTTAACAAGACGAGGTGCAAATCTGGATAATGCCTCAAACCTCCGAATATAATCAGCAACTGAACCAGTCTGCTTCAGCTGCATAAACTCGTTCCTCTTGGCCACTCTCACTGTGCGGCTGAAATACTTGTCGAAGAATAGAAACTTGAACCGATCCCAAGTCATAACTGATACATCTGTCGTCGACTTGATCGAGTCCCACCAGAAACGGGCATCCATAGCTAAGTGAAAGGTAGCATACGCCACCTTGCTCCCGTTCCCCACCTCGGCATAGCCTAACATGTCCTCCATCACCCGGATCCATTCCTCGGCACGTGTCGGATCCGATGATTGACCCTCGAATACTGGAGGTCGTAGGCTTTGAAACCTCTGCATGCCCTGGTTACTGGGGACTACCAGCTCCTGAGCTCTCTGATTCTCACGCTGGTTCTCTCAATTCACTAATTCTGTAATTTGTTGTGCTTGCCGATCCATATGCTGAGACTGGCGGTCTAACAACTCCGTAAGTCGATCCATCGCGTCATCTCGTGGATCTTTTCCTCGAACCATATTTTAGAACTCCAAAAAAATAGAAATAATAATTCTAAGAAATGTGAAATCAAACAGAGCAGTAAACATACTTACAGTTGAGGAAGGATGTTCGCGTAGTGGCTGTGCAGTCGAGCAGTCTACAGAACCGATTTTAAAACCCGGGGGCTGCGAATACTCGCATCGACCGACGATCACGTGCATCTCGTGTGACCAATAAAAACATCCACCGATAGACATGTGAAATTTACGTGTTCATCTAAGACATCTTCCGATAGCTTACAAGCTCTATATCATCCGGTCACTAAACGACAAATTATCATTTACATTATCCGACGAGGAAAACATACTTCATCTTCCGGTGTAATAGGGAAACATCATCCGATGGACATGTGCTCCCCACATGCATAATTAAAACATGATCCGGTCACTAAACGACAAGAAAACCCTCACATCGTCCGATGGCTAAACACTCCACATCTGTCGATCGCTAGACGACAAAATAGCACTTTCATCATCCGATGGCTAAACACTCTACATCTTCCGATCGTTAGACGACAAAATAGCACTTTCATCATCCGATGGCTTAAACATTACATCTGCCGATCGCTAGACGACAAAATAATACTTTCATCATCCGATGGCTTAGACACTCTACATATGCCGATGACGTCAGCCGGATGAATGCCTCATCCAGCTTCTATCTTACAAAACACTATAATCATCAAACAACCTTATCCAACAGAAAATACTACAACTCACTCAAATCTTAACCTGGAAATTATAAACCCTAATGAGTAAAAACCATATCCTATACAAGATACACATAGCGGAAGGCTTAAGCAAAACAGACCATTCATAATCCTTAAAATCGTTAACAGATTCTGAAGTCAAACCATTCAAAATCCGAATCTCATTGTTATAAGAAAACTCTATTCTACTTAGTCATCTGTTTATCATAAACTTCTCTGACTTACTATGGGTATAACCAGGGAACTTGATCGCCTATCCAGCCTTCACTGTCACACTGAGCATCCTCTAGCAACCAAGCTTAGACATCTTCATTGACCTTGAGTTCCTCACCTGAAAACTCGTCACCTACATCATAAGGTTTAAACTATAAGCCTAATGCTTAGTAAGGAATGCAACACTAACATGGATGCATGAATGCATAATTTGGGGAAATCACATGCTCATAAGTCTTTTCTTGTTCATGTCTTTGCTCGTAATCATCATTCATAGTCATGGATCATAATCATCATTCATAATCATTGATCATATTCATCATTCATAGTCATTGATCATATTCATCATTCATGATCATTGATCATATTCATTGTTTAGGTTGTGTGGACCAAGAGAGGATTTGTGCCGGTAAAGGGGGTTCGACAGTGAGTTTGATCTTGTTCCCTACTGCGGGTCGTATTCATATGTCCTTCTTTGGACTGTGACATACGCCGAACCGCCCCCAACCCTCACTTAATCCACGTTGCATAAATCTTATACATATACATATATACATACATATCTTGTTCATGGAAAACATGCGTTAAAATATTTTCTTATGCTTGAGAAACATTCATGATGCATGAACATGAGAGCTTTTAACTCATCAAACTATGACAAGGATCATACCAGAGCAGACAACTTCACATTCACTAACAGGTCATCACATGGTATGACTCGCAACATACATAAGTCCTTCAAGTGCAGACAAGCTCATAATCATAAGGTAATCATTGGACATCTCAACCTAGTACTCCCACGATGTAGGGCTCTATTAGCCGGAAATCTTAATACATTCACTTACCTGGTCTCCTTAGCACATGAGCTCCTTTCTCTTCAAACTTCTTCACCTAAACATTTACATTGCAGTAGTTAAAACAAAATCCTAATAGTTCTAATCTCGAGTTATCCTAAGATCTAATAGCTAAGAGTCCTTCCCGAGTTCTTAGTTTAATACTCAATGTAACCCGAAATCCCAAAATCAAAACAGACGGATTCGATAATGATAATTCAGGGTTGGTTGTTTTAAATGTCCAGAATCGATTCGGCATGACATTACCAATCTCAGGTTTCAAAATGTTCTTATTAATATTCGGCCATTGAAGAATCCAAACTTCAATACAGAGCTGAAAACAGGGCTAATAAACTAATAGATAGCCACATTGTCAAACCCGTACCTCGAGCACAAAGTAGCCGAGAAGCAGCAAGGAAACCGATCGCCGAAGGAGGGATTTCCAGCTGACAGAGAGCGAGAGCTTGGGAGAGAAGAAATCGCCGGAAGTTGGGGATGTCGGCTACAGTGGTTTAAATGAGGTTTGAATCCTTTCCTTTTTCCTTAAATACTGACCTCAATCCTCCATTATTACAACTTTGCCACTCAACCTAGTTTAGATCCACATGTAATTAATTAAGCTTGGCATAAATCCTAAACTACGAAGATTAAATATTTATGAGCGTTAATACAGTTAAGAAAATCACCTGGCCGTTAACTCGGGTGTTACAAAGAAGCCCAACAAAAAGACTTAGAGTGCGAGAGGTATCGGTTGGGCATGACCTCCGAGGACTCGTCCGATTTTCATTTGTCAGATGATGGAATATTAAAGTTCAGGCATAGGTGGTACGTGCCTAATGACGAAGAGTTAAAGAAAGAAATATTGGCCGAGGCACACTCTTCAGCATACTCGGTGCATCCAGGAAGCACCAAGATGTATCGGGATCTAAAACATCATTTCTGGTGGCCTAACATGAAGAGAGAGGTCGCCAAATATGTAGAAACCTGCCTGTTTTGTCAACAGGTTAAGGCGGAGCATCAAAGGCCGGCCGGAACCTTACAGCCACTGCCGATTCCAGAGTGGAAATAGGAGCAGATCTCCATGGATTTCGAAGTTGGACTCCCAATAACGACGAAAGGGCACGATGGCATCTGGGTGATTGTGGACCGCTTGACAAAGTCGGCCCACTTTCTATCAGTGAAGATGACTTATTCTATGGATCAGCTTGCCAAGCTGTATCTGCAGGAGATTGTTAGATTGCACGGAGTACCCATTTCGATTGTCTCTGATAGAGATGTCAGGTTTACTTCTAAATTCTGGAAGAGTCTGCATAAGGCGATGGGAACTCAGCTAAATTTCTGGACAGCGTTTCATCCTCAGACTAACAGATAGACAGAAAGAACAAATCAGATTCTTGAGGATATGCTCAGAGCTTGCGTGCTGGAGTTTCGAGGCTCGTAGAGTAGATATTTGTCGTTGATTGAGTTCTCATACAACAATAGCTTCCAGGCTACGATTGGCATGGCTCCGTATGAAGCGTTGTATGATCAGAAATGCAGGTCTCCGCTATATTGGGACGAGGTTGGCAAAGCTAGCATAATTGGCCTGAATATTTTACAACAAATGGCGGAGAAGGTCGTCGTTATTAGACAGCGCATTGAGATTGCACAGAGCCGCCAGAAGAGCTATGTTGACACTAGACGGAGGGAATTAGAGTTCAATGAGGACAACGAGGTACACTTAAAGATTTCTCCGTTTAAGGGTGTGATGCGGTTCGGGAGAAGAGGCAAGTTGAGTCCTCGTTATGTGGGGCCCTTCCATATTTTGAAGAGGATCGGGAAGTTAGCTTACCAATTATAGCTTCCGGCATCAATGGAAGGCATCAACAACATACTTCACGTGTCAATGCTTAGGAAGTGCGTGCAAGATCCGTCGCACGTCATTGAGGCAAGAGAGATTGAGGTACAACCAACGCTGACTTACGTGGAAAAGCCGGTACGAATTCTGGAATCCTCTATCAAGGTGTTGCGCAATAAAGAGATTTTGTTAGTAAAAGTCCTGTGGCGGAAACATGATGTGGAGGAAGCTACCTGGGATAGGCTGCAGGATATGATGTCTAAGTATTCTGAACTATTTGTATAGTCAAATTTTGAGAACCAATTTTTAATTAAGGTGGATGAAATGTAACACCTGGTTTTACGGGATTTTATTATTCCACTATGTAGTTACATTTTTGTAAATATGTCAAGTTAAGTCTGTTTTGCGAACGAAAAATTTTAATAGAGCCTAGCAATAAATGGAAATTATTGGAAAAATACGAAAATTTGGAGAAAACGAATTGAATGGTCAATTAACGAAATAAGCGATGGAACAAATAGGAAATCAATGGAGAGGTATTATGGTAATTTTGCAAGCCAAAAAACTTTAATAAAAATCAATTCTCCCTCCCTCCTCCACGCGATTTCCCTCCAGCAAGAAACCTCTCTCCCTCTGGCGATTTCTCCTCCCCTCTCACGCGATTCCTTCTTTCGGCGACCAACGCTCCTCCAATCAACTCCCGTTTTTCATGTTTCTTCTCCAAAAATACTCCCTAGGTAAGATTCTATAGTTTTTCGACATTAGATTTCGGTTTTCACGGATTTAAACAGTTAAGGTTTCGTTAAAAACATGGATTAAGATTTAAAAATGATAGGTTTAGCATGATTACGCCTCTAATAGATGTATTGATGGTTATTGGACACGTTTAGTCGATTTATTGAGAGGCATTGGAGTTTTCGGTTGTTGGAGAACTTAGAAACTCCATTAATGGAGGTTAGGAATTCATGAGCAAGAATTGCTCGATGAAATGCCTCAATGAGTTAAATTAGAGTTTTAGAAAATTTTCTTTAGCTAGGAGTTCCGTTAGTTTTCAAAGTTCGATGATTTAGGCTCGGTTTAATGTCGTGTGTTGTGAAATGTTCTAGGTGAACAACGCTCGTGGACGGAGCTCGGTGTGCTACGGACGCGAGGTAAGTCTTCGTGCTTTGTTTGGCCGATTTAGCCTACACCAAGAGTTATGACGTTGTTGAGGTTATTGGTGCGAGGTAAGTCTTCGTGCTTTGTTTGGCCGATTTAGCCTACACCAAGAGTTATGACATTGTTGAGGTTATTGGTGAATTCCGTAGTTGTGGAGTAAGTGGTTGGGTAGTTTAGGAGTATAGGTCGTGGTGTGTTTTCTAAGATTTATTGTTTTTTTCTATGTTAATTATAAATTGTGCGATATGAACTGTACATGCATCATGCTCTTTCAAAATAGCATGAAAATAAGTTTCTACACGGGTTTTATGAAAAGAACGGAATTAATGAAAAGAAACGAATACATGTAATCCCGGTCACAACGGGGTGGGTTTCAGACATGGCTGTCATGTGGGTGAAGCATGTTTTTCCCCCGGTAGATAGAAAAGGTTGTCTAACCGCCAGACATGCCCTCTCCATCTGGTGAGAGTAGACCTCGGTGACATCCCGCTATGTAATGTAATGATTAAAACGACTGCATGATTTTATAAACGACATATGCACAGCACGCATTTGCATTTACATAGACTTATTGAGCCTATAGCTCATAGAATGTCTCTGTGGTGTAGGTGACTTTGATACCGGTGAGGATGACATTCCTCCACCAGACGCATGAGCTGGTTGATGAAGGGTGCCCGTGGGAGCGCGCTGGGCAGTCGACGCGCATTTTGACCTGTGGGGGACGACGTAAAGGTATTTTGGGTTAGAGATGGATAGAAAATATATAGATGGTACATTTAGATCGATGTAGTTATTACGTTTAAGTTGACATAGAGTTTAACTTGAACTTTGGTGTTGATAATGGATACGTTCGGATGAATTTCAATAATGGGTTAGTTTTTGAGTAAAATACGTGTAAATGTTAGTATTCCGCTGCATATGATAGTCATTGATGATTTTTGATTTTTCTAGAATTGCTTGGTGATTTCCTTTAGGCGTGGGGAATCGTTTAGTTTTCAAACCGACCTACGTAGTTTGTTTTCATGAAATTTTACTATATTTTAATTACGTTTCGAGTCGGTTTTTGGGTGATTGGTGTAGAAAGAAATATAAGAGGGTAGTGGTGTTTTGATATGTTAAGTGATGTTAGAAGTGGATGGTTGATGGGAGAAATGTATGGTAGGAAGAATTGTGAAGTGTGTGTAGGGGGTTGGAAAGAAAAAGAAAAGGGGAAGTGAAGGCAGCTCTCTGGATTCGAAATCCAGAGAGTGTGCCGATCGATCGCCAGGAGGGGCGATCGATCGGCACGTATATTGGCCAACTCTCTGGTTTTTCCAGAGAGTTAGCCGATCGATTGCCTGTAGGGGCGATCGATCAGCTGGAGGATCGATCGCCTGATATGGGGGCGATCTATCGCCCCCACATTTTTGCAACAGCCAATCGATCGGCTGAAATGGCCGATTGATTGGCTACACAAATTTTTGGCGAAATGCCCTTTTTGCCCACGACTATTTGGCCGAATGTTTTCTTTTATTTAATATGTTTTCTTTAAATAATTTTCAAGACAATTTCAATAAATTAGATCTCGATTTAAAGCCTTTGAAATCGAAATTACTTAATATTATAAAATGAAAAATTTTATGGGAATTTAAGGGATAGGACTAAGTGTCGTTACACGTTTTGGAGCACAATTGGCAACGGATTTCATAAGAACTCCGAAGTTAAAAGTGCTTCGGCGAGAGTAGTACCAAGTTGGGTGACCGACTGGGAAGTCCTTACCAAACAAAGTCGTGAGGGGATGATATTGGGTTACGGCCCAATCCCTAGAGTGGACAATATCTTACTGAGAAAATGGGTCGTTACAAATGGTATCAGAGCCTATACCCAACCGAAAATGTGGTCAACCCGGACATTGGGCCCCCGGGAGGGGGGGATGATTGTAACGACCTGAATGTGCACGTATGAAGACGACTGTGGGGCAAACGTCGAGACCTAAGCCGAGTGTAGGCGAATCCCGGACTCTAGTATAGGCGAATTCTGGGTCGTAAAGAGGGGGTCGTCACAATCCCACATCGCTTGGGGAAGTATATGGAAATGAAACATATGTAAAGAAACCCTTCCAAGTTAGTAAGACGCGTTTTGGAGCATAATTGGCAACGTATCCCATAAAAACTTCGAAGTTAAAAGTGCTTCGGCGAGAGTAGTACCAGGTTGGGTAACCGACTGGGAAGTCCGCGCTAAATAAAGTCGTGAGGGGAGGATATTGGACTACAGATCAATCTCCAGAGCGGACAATATCTTACTGGGAAAATTGGTCGTTACATGAGTAAATAGACTCTCATTCTTATTTATAGTCACGCTGAACGGGAGCCATTCTAGAGAACAGGAGGCCGTTCTAGAGAACATAGTTCCCGTTCTCAAGAGTTATTCAAAATAGTCGAGAACAAGCTCCCTCTAGGGTTTGTTTTGTCAGATTTTTTATAGTTTAAACTTTATTTTGTAAACAAAAAAAAAAAATCAAGGTTTATTTTTTTAATGAACCCATGGTCCAAGATTGTCCATGTAAATTACCTTTTTTATTATAATTTTTAGTATTAATTTATTTTTAAATAAACCCACGTGGGCCAACACCAAGGAAGAGGAGAAAACATCCTTAATAACCGAGTAGTCTCAAAGAGAACTAGGAAAGAAAGAGGCAGCTCAATTTGAGCAGAAGAAGTCTCTCCTGTCAGTCTACTGCAAAACCCTAATAAATGGTCAATTTCCGATCTCGAATTAAAGCTTGCCCGTGAAAGAAACCCTTTTAATTATTGTGAGTTTTCTTGCTTCTCCATTTCTGAAATTTAATTTATTGTCGTCTTTTACTGATCAACGATGTTATTGATGATCTCGGGGCTGTATGAACTCTTTTTGTTTGATGTCTGTAATAATTTTCGATTTACAATGGAATTATCGATGCATCACGCAGTGAATTTGTTGTGTTAGTTTAGTGAATTTGGGCCCACCATTTTCTTGATTTTCTATGTTGTTTACTCTGCACTCAGACACTTTTTAGATTGTTTGGCATGTAATACCCCCATGTTTAATATGAACTACATAGGAGTGCAGAATCCATGAACCAAGATCATGTGATTTTCAATTTGACAGCATATAGTGAGGGTTTAGAGAATATCTAAACACCATCCATCTTTTTGCTTCAATCCGATTACCAAGAGTTCTTTATGAACACCCGCATGGGTTTCCTTCACGAAGAAATTCCAAAGCTACTTGAAACATTTACAACACACTATTCCTTTTTAATTAGTCAACTAATATGCATTCGTATACAAACACATTGGGTAGCTTTATATCTCCAAATCTTCTCATCCCCAACAAGGGTCATCTCAAGCATGTCAATCCCACATGGTTTTCCTTAGTGTGGCTTGCGCTGCTTCAAATAGTTCAACAATATTGAGTAGAAATCACATTTACTTTGATACCAGTTGTGTTTAAACCAAAGGTTCAACAATGCTCACCCATTGTAAGTTATGGAAACGACAATGAAATTACATCAGATAATCACTCTTTACTCTAAATCCTCCAGTTTCATTTGCTTTAGGAAATTCTGAGAAAAGTAATCTTATCCAGAGATTTTATGAGAATGATAACCTCACTGAAAGCAAGGAATGAAGCTTGAGTATTTTCTCTTCCTTAGGAAATTGTATGCAGTTGAATCTTACGTTTATCTTCTAAAGCAAGATCTCTAGTTTCTGTCGGAATATTTATTACTCACATCTAGTCAAAAACTTTATCGAACAGTAAACTGACAGTTTTAGAACCCAGGATTACTTTTATCCTACGAGTCTTGTGGATATGAATGGAGTTATGACCGTGATAAGATCCGATTGCAACTATTTAAACATTTTAGCAAAACTCTATTTTGAAGATTTTTGGTGAACTTCCTATTATTTTCTACTGGTAATTTGTTTTATCTTAATTACAGCCAAACAATACTGTGCATGTATGTTGTTTTATGCTCCACCTTTTCCCTTTCCTTCAAATTTTCTAAATTTTGGAAATAACAATTTGAAATTCGTTAGGACCAAAGCATGTCTAGTGATCCTATTGTATCAATTCCTTTCATGGATGATGATGCCTCTTCTGGATCTGGAGATGATCTTAACATGTTAGACGGCCACAATAAGCGTCAATCAGGGCTTCCATCGAGCTCAAATCGTCGAAAGAGAAGTCGTAAGGCTACTGGCGATGCCTTAGTCGATGCCATGCTAGAAATAGCTGCTGCTTCAAAAATGAGGGCTGCTGCAATAATGAAGAACGAGGACCGATTTTCCATCAGCAAATGCATAAAAGTATTGGATGAGATGCAAGGTATTGATCAAAGAATCTACTTCCTTGCTTTGGACTTGTTTGAGAATCACAATGCAAGAGAAACTTTTATATCTCTCCGGAGCGAAAAACGCTTGACCTGGTTGCAAAGAAAATGTCATCCTGCCTCAGGATGAGTAGCCTGCTTTATTATTATTTTTTGGTAGATTAGATTCTGATAAAATGATTAACTGTTAATAAATATTGTAGAGATTAGAGGTAGTTTAGTGTTGGCTGAGGATTGGAAAATTCACTAAGTAGATAATTTTTTGGATGTTGAATGATTAGTTTCAAAGGTTATCAATGTTGTCCAATTTGTAATTGTTGCAGATGCACTTTTATGGTTAACAATACTTTCTTATCTTATTATAGTCTTAAAAAAGATCTTCTTCCCATGATTCTTTGGCTATCCAAACAACTAGGAGTTGGATCTAATTGTGATTAGTCACAAATTTGATATTTAACAACGTCAGGGATCTCCCACTTCTGTTGCCGAAACCAAAGTTCCATTGTCAGCTTGCAAAGTGAACTCTCCATCTGGTAGCTTCTTGTAAGTATTAAGCGTCTGGAAAAAAAAAGGACATGATTAGTTGTTTCTGAGTCAGCTATGTGGTGACAAGTAAATCTAATTTAACGGTCTTTTTCCACTTTATGATATTGCTACTAGTCAATTCTTTTGACTACAAGAAGAGGGATAATAAAATTGGACTTGTAATGTTTAGAAATTGATTAATTATCGTGCTAAAAACTCATAAAATGATATGACGTACTAAGATGATGCATGAACATGTTAATCAGTGAAAATAAACTGATGGATACAATTATACTTTCATTAACATAATATTTATCTTATGATAGAAACATTATTTATTAATAAATTTACTAAAAATGTCTAATATTTTTTAATTTATTATTTTATAAAACTATTTGGTCAAAAAATCAAAATTGTTTTGTTTTCTTATCATTGAGTTTGTCTTATTATTTTAGTTTGATCTCTTTGTTTTTTGTATTATTTTTATTTTGGTGATTTGCAAATGTGAGTATTCAAGCATTTTATTCATCTCGAGCAAATATGTGTGACCAATTGACACATCAAAGAAGCTTTAGAGTGTTTGCTCCCAATAATGTTTGGTTAAATTTCTACATTTAGCTGTTTCAATAAGGTGTTTATTTTTTCTTTCGGCATTTCCATTTGGCTTTTGACTATTTGTACATGAAGTTTGGTGAATAGCCTCATCTAAGGTAGGTAGATCAAAAATAAAAGATTAGTAGTATCTTCTTAACTAAATCAAATAGAAAAACATTTGATAGCAGCAAATTTTTAAGGTTTAACTAGAGCTGAATGTTGACGGTTGTATACTTCTTTCTATTTTAGCTCTTCGAGATTCTACTTGTAGTTTCTTTTCGAATGGTCGTCAATTTTTTTGGACTTCTTTGGGTTCGAGTTATTTTTGTTTCCCGTATTTGGCTTGTTCTTTTGTTGCTCAATAATCATATTCATATTTTTTTTCCACTTATGAATATTTTGCTAGTCAAATTACTATTTGTGAAATGAGACATAATAAAGCATGATATAACGTTGTAATAAATAAATTAGATTTGTATTAACTTTCGTGCATAAAATTCACCTAACTTGTTATGGCCTAGAAGAGAGGATGCATGAGCATGTTTTATCTCTGAAAACAAAACTTGATGATCCGCCTTAGAGTATACATATTATCTGTTTATAAATTTTATCAAAATATCTCATATTTTAAAATTTATTAATTACGGATAAATTTTGTCAAAATATGATTAACACGTTCAATCATATTTTTATAAGTATATAACATCATTTCAAATTTATAAAACTTAATTTATAGTAAGAAGTAATGAAAAGAGTGTGAAAAGTGGACTTTGGTTCAAGACAAATTTACGAGATTCAATGCAGACACTCGAAAATAGAAAAAAAAAATGGAAAAAATATATCTCTATAGTTCAAATCGGACGTCCAAAAAAATGGACTTCGGTTCCAAAAATGCACTGGTGATGACCTTTAGAAGCGAGCAGGCGACCTATGTGGATAACCGCGAGGAATCAGAGGATGACCGTAAGTCATAAGCTGATTTTAAACTTAGAAACCCTTTTTTTTACATATGTCATGCACGTTTAAATTTTAATGGAAAATTATACGGAATGGAAAATTTATTAGCAGAGAATGATTTCATATTTGAAGTTTTTTTTTTTAACTTTGCCCAAAATATTTTTATCAAAATAATGTGAAAATATACTTTTATGGTTAGTTTTTATGATGAATTAGCCTCCTAACAAGTAATGTCTCCACTATATAACAGCTTTGGCAACACTACAAGAATGGCTGCAATTGTCTTTTGAGATTATAAACTTTGTCGGGCCACATGCGATCTAAAGACTAAGTTTATAATCTTGGGAGACGATTGCAGCGATTCTTGTAGTAACTTGATAAAAACACCAATGTTATTAGTGATATTCCAGTAACTGTAGTTTAAGAGAATCGTTAGGGAGGAGAAGAAAGAAAAGTTGAAACATATTTCTTATTCATTCCATTCTTAACATTTTCAGCTAGCTTTTTATATACTAAGCAGTTGGTTAATTTTAGTTACAATATATTCAAGGTTTGTGTTGAGTTGGACTTCTTATCTTCCAAATGTAGGTGTTAAGCCAAGTAGGTTTATTTCAAATCCTTGTAGTTTTCTTCTACTTTGTCTACATAACTGTACATTGTAGCCGCATAACGTTGTAACACAAGGAGGAGAATCGAGCAAGAATCCAACAATAAAATCTAGGAAAGGAGATGGTTTAATGATGTAGTCGAATAGACACATTAATTAAATGTTTAAGAACAATTCTTATTTCTGCATTGTTGTTTATATGACTCATTTTCAACAATTTCCACTTTCAAATTTCTCGTGTCTACACAAATGTAAATGTTGAAAAACGTAAATTAAAAAAAGAAAATAAGCTAATAATAGGAACACCAAAATTTATGTGGAACAACCTTTTGAGAAAAAATCACGGACAGAGAATAAATTCATTATGATCAAAATCAAAGTACAATGAATTATGCAACTCGAGATTGAATACGGCTCTAACCAAACCCAACTTGAATTTGGAACATATCAAACTCTAGCAATCTTTATCTTGACACGATTCCATGTGAGAAATCCAAAACATAGGTTTTTGGGTCTAACCAAAAAGAAATCTAGAACACTGAACTCTAACAATCTTAATCTTCAAATAAATTCTGATGCAATGAACAAATATCCAAAACTCCAACAGAATAACAACTCTCTCTTTTATAAAGGCCCCTGTCGGGCCAACTCAATATATGATACCGATTAAGTTTAAGCAATGTTTAAACTTTAGAGACATATTTGAGAAGAAATCACATCTCTTCTTCCATGGTATCACCGAGCTATCAGAGTTGTCACAACGAATTACATTTGAATATGTTGAACGCTCCCCACTGAAATCGATACCCTTGAACACATCAACGCATAATCCATTGAACTGGTTTCACTATATCATCGCAAAGCTTTAATCTTCCTCTTAATTATGTCGTTTGTGATACCACTCTAACGTGTAACAAAAACTGTTGATGTAGTTGTTAGCTTAAATGTGTTTAAGTAACTATATTTTTTATGATTATGTTTAATCTGGATGATTTATGATTAACATGATATTGGATTATACTATAAATAGTATTTATCTGAAAATGCCCTTTGAAAAGGGTATTATATTTTTCTGACAAATTTTGGTTAAGTGTTTATTAATCCACAATCAGTTGTCCATGTGAAATAAAATAGAAATAGGCGCTGTCGTCCACGTGAAAGATAAACTCAGTCGTCCACGCGAAAGATAGACGTTGTCGTCCACGTGAAAGATAAACTCAGTCGTCCATGCGAAAGATAGACGTTGTCGTCCACGCAAATGAAAGACGCAGTCGTCCACACTAATGACAGACATTGTCGTCCACGCAAATGAAAGACACAGTCGTCCACGCAAATGAAAGACGCAGTCGTCCACACTAATGACAAATGTTGTCGTCCACGCAAATGAAAGATACAGTCGTCCACACTAATGACAGACGCTGTAGTCCACGCAAATGAAAGATGCAGTCATCCACACTAATGACAGACGTTGTCGTCCGCGCAAATGAAAGACACAATCGTCCACACTAATGACAGACACTGTCGTCCACGCAAATGAAAGACGCAGTCGTCCACACTAATGACAGACGTAGTTGTCCACGACAATGAAAGACGCAGTCATCCACACTAATGACAGACGCAGTTATCCACGACAATGAAAGATGCAGTCGTCCACACTAATGACAGACGTAGTTGTCCACGACAATGAAAGACGCATTCATCCGAGCTCATTGGTCCAAAGACTCAATCGTCCAGACTTTAAAGACCGTGAGCGATAGCGACTCCAGAACACAACGACTAGTTTTTCTGTGAACGAAAGCTCTCCAACAGTCATATTTTTGTACGGAGACAAGGACCTCTTTGGATGAGAGGCAAATTATAGACAGAGTATAAAAGGAAAAACAAAGCTCAAAAGAACAACTTTTTGTCAATCTATTGAACAGTAACAACATACTCCTACGAGCCTTTTAGCAAAAAGTCTGTATACCTCTCTCTACCCTAGAACTTGAGATTTATCTCTTTGAGAGAGTGTAACATTTGTGCTCAATACTTCTATCTTGTAAAAGTTGTAAGGCTGTGATTGACGCCCGTGAAGATCAGTCAAAGTGTAAAAGGCAGTAGATCGATGCCCGTGAAGTTCGATCTAGTTTTCTCGAGAGGAGAAAAAAGAAATCTTCAAGGGAGAGCCTTGGAGCGTAGACGTAGGCAAGATTGGCCGAACCACGTTAAAAACTATGGTGTCAATTTCTCTCTAACTCTTACTTTACCTTGTTTGCTTGCTTGCTGCGATAATTTTAGTAATTGCATACAAAGAGAGAAAACGTTTAGGTTAAGAAATTTAAAAAGTCTAATTCATCCCCCCCCCTTTCTTAGACAATCACGTTCCTACAGTAGTCACCATAAACATGTATACGAGGCTGATTTATACGTTTTGATATAGATCCAGATCTCAACTTAAACTTCACCCGAGAACTTGATTTTTTTTTTAGACTTCTCAAACAACTCTTTGAAAGGTGAATTAACAAACTTTGCAGTCTTTTTACCCATAAATGTAAAACCTGCAACACATACAAATTTGTAAATCTTTTGTGTCCATTTTACATGACGAGATCACCTTACTGATCTTCGCAACTACACCTATAGCGTTGTACTTGTACCCTTTTAAATCTAGGGTAATCAATAAGATTAGATTCTTCTTTAAATTGGGAATGTGTCGCACATTATCCAATATCTTGACAACTCCGTTAAACATTCTAATTCTAACAATACCATACCAGGTATCCTAAAAAGTGTGTTACTAGTCATCAATAAAACAACTTATAAAACGGTCTCATATGTCTAAAACTAATTCTGATTGTAACACATATGAAATGAACAAGATGAATCCAAATTTCAATTCTTGTTTGGCTTTGAGTTTCCTTATCTCACAACTAGAAGATCTCTAGTACCATGGTCTTCTTCTTCTGCTACAACAATTTCACTGAACGTCTTAGGTTGTTTTTCCTTCTCAATAGCTCTCTTAATCACACTCTGTAATTTACGACACTTAGCTTTAATGTGTCCCTTTTTCTAACAAAAGTAGCAGTTCTATCACAGTTCCTAAACTTTGATTTGCCTACCGTAAATATTATTGTTGTCTTTATTGTTTGAATCTCTTATTCTACCTTGAACGTAAAGTCTGTCTGTAACACCCCCGAACCCGTCCTGGCTCGGAGCGCTACTTTGCTAACCAATCCCACGTTAAAACCTCATATCAAAATAAACCTAACACCCTAGGATTTAAAACTAAATCTCATGAACCTCTTTACGTCATACCTAGCTGCCTAGACTCTTCCCCTTAATCCTAACCTTTAAGCACCACGACATCCTTCCCGAAAATTTCGGCAAAGTAACACTTGAAAATGGCGCCTCCCAAAATGCTAGGTACCTGCAATAATTCAATCCCCAAACAGTTCCAGAATACTCCTAACCAACCAACTATCCAGCGTACGGCATGAGAAATCTCCAAATAGCAGTAAAGAGTTAAACTAAAATATTAACAACCCTAATTGAAGAAAGACCACAATATAGGGCGACATATCACCTTTAACTTAACTATATACAACAACAGACATATACAACACGCTATCAAAATACAAAGTCCACATCTCCGAAGACCATGGTGGAGTCGCCCCGACAATTGCCCGCACCGGCATACAGCGTACATCAACGACTGCGTCCCAATCCTAGCTTTCTTCGTAGCTCTAACCTGTACTCCAGTCGTCACCTACACCACAGAACACACACACACGTAAGCTTACGCTTAGCAAGTAGGGAGTAACAAATAATAACAATAACAATGCACACACCATCCTACCCTAACACAATAACACAACACCACCCAATGCAACTCAACAAACTGACTCAACATAACACGACAACACACAATGCAATCAACCTAATACATGCAGTTTCTATCACTCAGTTGTGCTTCTTTGCTGTTCGTTGCTTTACTCTTGCTTTAATCTTTCATAAGCTGTGTGGAACGAGTTGGCACACATCCCATAACCGTCTAGGATGGCCACACTCGAACCACCATCCTTCATAGTGGACCCCTCGGGGTGCTACATACCAACACCTCAGCCCGACAAGGCACACTATTCAGGATTATATGTTTTAGCCAACCATCTCTCATAGAGTACCCCTCGGGGTGCTACTACCAGCACCTCAGCCCGACAAGGCACCTATTTGAAATGCAATAAGTGTTTTAGTTGTCATCTCTCAGAGAGTACCCCTCGGGGTGCTACTACCAGCAACCTCAGCCTGACAAGGCACCTATTTGAAATGCAATAAGTGTTTTAGCTGTCATCTCTCATAGAGTACCCTCGGGGTGCTACTACCAGCAACCTCAGCCCGACAAGGCACCTATTTGAAATGCAATAAGTGTTTTAGCTGTCATCTCTCATAGAGTACCCCTCGGGGTGCTACTACCAGCAACCTCAGCCCGACAAGGCACCTATTTGAAATGCAATAAGTGTTTTAGCTGTCATCTCTCATAGAGTACCCCTCGGGGTGCTACTACCAGCAACCTCAGCCCGACAAGGCACCTATTCGAGATGCATTTTTTTTACAAGTCACTTTATCTGATTACGTTCATACTCACAATGCCAATCAATGCCACTAATCATACCTAACGTGCTATACCACGATGCATGCTTAAAAAATGCAATACCGAACAAAACAACCAAACAACACTGAACTAACAACACCAAACAACCACAACAAGGAATTCATTTTCACATTACTTAATATAAACAACACAACTATCCATGCAACCATCACAACGACGCCACGCAACAACTTAACGCCACACAAAGCAAAGTAATAACTAATAAACCCAAGCAAGCAAACAATCTCTCATAAGTAACCAAATCACAATTCGAACCATGCATATCCCATTAATACTTAACCCAAGACAAACAAAACATAGCTATCAACCATCAACAACCAAACAATCACCAAAACCATACAAGGCAACCAAATCAGAATAAAGCAACCAAACCAGCAAAGAATTTCCTACCGTTCTGTGGTGTAGGCCCGAAGGCAAAACAAACGTCCTCTACTTACCTGAACTATTGCACCGCACTTACTCGCTTTGGCTATGTAAATTTCCCCACTAGGTAACCTATCACATTCACAAAATTCACTTAAGCATCAAAATTCACTTCTAAAATATTTAAACTAACTCTAACTACAAATATTCAAACTTCATTAAAATCAAGCCTACATTCTTCAATTATTCTCAAACTACTATTTCTAGCCTAATCCAACTAAAACTTAACTAAACGGGCCACTAATTTGGGTTCGGTAAAAACCGACCCAAAACTTCAAACGCGCGTAACTTTTGCGTCGATTATCGGAATCGAACGATTCCAGCGGCCACGTACTCCTCTAATACCCTATTTTAACCTGCCAAAAGGAATTTTAAAACAAACGACCCTAGCTAGGTCAAAACTCAGAAAACCCGAATCTGCCCTTTACCCGGAATTTTCCCTATTTTGATTTTTCATCAATTCTCCTCCGATTCCTCACCAATCAATCACCCACATACCTAATTCACATAATCTAACACAAATTAGGGCTTCCAAATCCAGAAACCCGAAATGCCCAATTCGGGCTTGTTGGATTTTCGCCAAATCCGAGCTCACAATTGCTCGGCACCCTCGTCGGCGTTAAGCTCGGCCAATTGACGCCAAGAACGGCCAAAACAGCCTGTGATCGGAGCTCATTCGAGCTTATCACCCACGGCCAGAAACAAAACAAAAACAGGGGCGAAATTAGCTTACCCGACGGATTTGTGCGCGGAGACGGGCCGGAGTCTGCTCGTCACCGTTGTCTGGCCGAAGAGCGTCAGAAACCACGGCGGTGAACGGCCGTCGATCGTCGCTCGCGTCGTCCTCCTTTCTCCGTTCTCCTCTCGGCGCTCGGGTTCGAGCTCGAACAGAATAGCTTCGGCTATTCTGTTTGTTGTTTTTGTTTTTTTTTTGTTTTTTTTTTATAATAATAATAATACATTAAAAACTAACATAATAACAATAATACCATTTTGCTCTTCAAAATTCCGTTCTTAAATTATAATTTGCGTAAATTGACTCTAGAACTATACACGGCTTAAGTTCTCCAATTTGAATATCTGAACACAAATTAATTAACCACTTAATTTAACCAAATTTATTCACTTTATTTTTCTCTCAAATTCCTCTTCCAAAATTTCACTCTAATTTTACTACTTAACATAACTTATCTAAGGTTACGCGCGTTGTAAGAATTTTCTGGGTGTTATACTGTCTTCTCAAGACTCGAATCCAATAACAATCTACTTTATCTTCTATTTTGATAACAAGGCACCATAAAACTTCTTTCAGAGTTAAACTTTTACTACTGTATAAGATTATATCTCTAAAAACACCATATGAAGCAGACAACGAGAAAAGTAGAATCAACCTCAAATCTTCCTTATCATATTTGTATTCCATAGTCTCTAAAAATTCAAAACTCTCCTTGAATATGGTATAGTATTCTTCAATAGAACCTTCCATCAACATATGAGAATAAAGTCGTTGCTTCAAATGCAATTTGTTAATAAGAGTTTTATTCATACACAACTGTTTTAATTTTAACCACAATTCAATAGTAATTTTGTCATTCAAAACGTCATGCAAAATCTGATTTGACAAATACGGACGTATCAAATATAAGGTTTTTTAATCCTTACAAATTGTCTACTTTTCACTCAAATATGTGGGTCTTTTATTGACCCTTAATAACGTGTAATTTAAATCCATCTGTACGAGCACATCTTTCATATTCACTTGTCATAGCAGAAATCTTGTATTCTGATTCAATAGCGAAATATTGAATTTCAACGAACTCATCTCCCTATTTCACCCAAAAAATCTGAAACTCAAAAATATCTTAACACAAATTTTAGCCCTAAAAATTTTAGATATCTCCGACCAAATAATTTTGCACCAATAATTAACACACAAAATAAAAGAGTCCCATAAAAAATCATAGAAAGAAACTCCAAGAACTAAAGAATGAAACTTTTTTTTCTTCTCTGTCTATCTTGCACAAAAAAACTTCTTTGAGCATGGCGATGGAAGCTCGACAATCACTTTCTTGCACAAAAGACAGTTGTTGTTTTGTGCAATGAATCGGCACAATGCTCGACATTTTCTAGACAGCAACTAAAGATCAGCAGTTCAGACAGGGCATTGGTTCCCAAAAAATCGGGGCTGGTCAAGGCATGATTGAGCAACCTTCACTATCAGAGGCCTCTATTATTCTTTGATAGAGGCGAGTGATGTGGGTGTATAGGAGAACTGTCACGACCTAGGGATGGGACGGAGCAAAAATGCAAAGCCAGGGGACCCAATTCCCAAAAGGAGAACTCGATCGCCCATCACAAGGCTAGATTTGACAGTGGAAGTTTTTAAATTAAAACAAGTCAAGCCCACATAATGAAATCTCAAGCAAATAGTGCAATATAAAATAAAATATTCAACAATATCCAACCGTGTGTGAAAGTAAAGAAATCTGATCCATAGAGTTAAGTTTACATATCCAAAGTAATCACTACATCCTTACCAAGGAAACAAAAAAAGTTTAACAAAAAATAAATCTGTAGCAGCCTCTCTCAGATCTCCACCAAAACTAGTCGCTCTTCTCTTTACTTGGATTAGGAGGGGGTCGTTGAGGTGAATGACTAACTCAATAAAAAAGTTATACCCAATGCATCTCATTTTAAAAACGGGTTTCTATCTTTATTTTAAAACCGTGATTAAACTTCAATACTATGCATAAGTTTTTATAAAAATAGTTATGGAAACATCTTTCCTTCTTTTTAACAAAACTGGCTCCACGAGCCCTCAGTGAGGTTACTTTTACAAAACACTATCACATACATAGTCGGCTATAAATAAAAAATAAATTTCATCATTTTTCTTGGAAAACTTTCACAGTGAAAATGGATTGTCACACAATGACCACTCCGGCACACTATAACAGAAAGACGGTGATTCGATGACCCAACAACGTCTCATGAGATCGAAGAAAACCATAAAGATCCAACTCATCACCCGAGTCTCGAGCGACCAACAGTCAGCCACGACATTAACTCGAACCATCAACAACCTAATCAAGTTTAGTGATTCGAAATCCAAGAAATGTGTCATTATCGCCCTGTTGTCAGTTTTTCGTACGTGCAAACAATATCACCTTGATGCAAGTGAATGTGTAACACGATAGTCTTGCGATAGCATAAAGAATGCTCAAAGTATCAAGAGGGTTCATCCCCTTAACATAACACAACAAAAATTACTATCGTGTATGCTGTAAATAAACATAAGAAAATCATTCGTAAATATACATACAAAATCGACGTGCTAGCGACCTAAGTTGTGTTGAGCTCATTAATCAATTTGGCCTTTACATTTTTCTTTCGATTCGTCTAGAGCTACTATCTTTTGCTCTTGAAAAATTTGAGAAAACTGCAACGTGAGCTTTAATATCTTAGTAAGAATTCTAATATAAGTATTAACTAAACTAAGTTGATATTACATCTAATCATATACTAACAGTACACCTACATGATTAGTCGTCACAACCATCACTTCAAATTTAACATTGATCAATTTTCACAATCACACATCTCATGCTTTATGTGTTAATACTCTAAATATTTTTTATTAATGTTCTATTATATGTTACACCTCTTTTATATATTAGTGCATATATTTGAATAGTTAGACATATAATTTAGATAATAATAACCTAACTATACTCTATTCTCTTTAGCAATTTAATCTCAAACATATATTTTCTCTATTTGCATCTCTATTATGCAATACATTCTTAATTTTAAAATAACCATGTTATTTTTCCAAACTTTTTAGACATATCTATTTAATGTCTAATCTCTTAGCGTTTCTCAAATTCACTAAACATTTTTATTTAATGTCTAAATCATATGTAAGTTATTCCATGCATAGTTTATGTTTATAAACTATCTAAATATTCCATTTGATGTCTAATCTCATGTTGTCTTACAAAACTCACAAGGCATTTCTACTTAGTGTCTAAACCAATATTTTTTATATAACTCATTAGACATTTCTTATTAATGTCTAATCCAATTAACGCCTACCACATTCCTCTATGTGTAGGAAATAAATATATGAATATGCCTAGACACATTGTATTGAAAATCACGGCCCAAATGCTATAATCTCAAGACCACTCACAACATTATCAAATTTATTATTTTATACTCTTGTAATAAGTACGAAATTCATTTCTATCACACACCATGATAAGTGAACAAATGCAAATGTGCGGTCCTCAGCTATGATAAGTGAATAACAACATGTCCATAGACCATATTATTTAAATGATCTCATCATTAATAATAAATATCATATTAACATGTTATATAATCATCAATAGGTATGATTCATATTAGCATATAATGTGAATGTTAATATGCATGATCTATAATCACCATTTGTAGAGCCGCACACATACATATATCTCATTGACTATTTTACACTAGTGCTTGAACATCCACATAAACCTCCAAAAGGCTAGGAATTTGCAAGCCAAGAGAGACTCACACTCACTCTCCTTGTATTTCCTGCTTTATATACGTCATAAATACATAGCCGGCAAGATATGTATTGGGTTCGAATGTTACTAATAATATCCCCTGCAAATATCACAAGTATAAATAATTTCATGATGTATGATTTTTAGCATTCTCACTATGCATACATTGAATATATAATAATATATACATAATAATGTATGTGATATAAACATGTAAATCTTGTTATATGACAACCAACATAATGCATGAATAATATTCATATATTTGTTTAGACACCCTCTAATGATGTCTCAAATATTCCATAAACTTAACTCTTAATTAATTTTAAATCATATTTTTAAGAGACATTTTAAAACATGGACAACTTATCCTATACTATGATCGCCGGTCTAGGCAAACTTCTATGCATTTATGTGGAAGTCTGCTCTTGGACCCCAGAAATCTGATTCGGAAAGTTTTTTCACTCATTTTCCTCAAGTTGCATTCGCTCTAGATGCTGGAAGCCTGATCTTAAGAGTATATCACTTATTTAATCTTTCAGACATCCACCTTGGGCACTGGAAGTCCACTCCCGAGCTAAAATCTCATATTTTCTCACAATTTCAACGTTGTTTTCACACCAAATATTAAAATTATTATACAACAATCATCAACACCTCAAAAACTCTATCTAAGATAATATTCCTATTATATAATCTTCCAATTAAATATTTTTACTATAATTTAACCAAAAACCAAACATTATAAATTAATTAATGGTTAGGACTGTGCAATATATTTTTGCATGATTTGATCCTTATAAATCAACATTATATTCACCGAAATAATTCATCCATGCCTTCAATCAAACATCTAAATCCTCATTTCTAACATATTGTTTGCAAAGATTGCCCGACACCAATAACAGATCACAAAAAAAGAAAGACACATTTTCTAGCTAGCCAAACCTAAAATGAATTGGAGTCGTTGTTTCACGACCATCCTCGTGCAACCAAATTTAAAAGAAGTCGGTAAATAAAAGGAAGGTTCGTAGTCTAAATCAATCAATTAGGTGCACGCCACTGACCACACACCCAGCCTACCCACCCTCCCCTCAAACTTCTTATTTTAAACATTGAACAAAACCACGCGTGGTCAAATAATTTTCAATTAATTATTTTTAAGATGATATTCCATCTATTAAATCAACATTCTAATCTTGATTGCAAACACTTTTATGTTCTTTAAATTTATTATTTTAAATATTATAATATTATATTAACGTATTATATTTTTAAGATAACGTGCATAACATATTCAACTTGATTTTGACAATTTATTGAGCTACAAAACTCTGCATGATGTTAAGTTTTTTGTCATATTTTATTAAACATAAAATAAAAAATTCAATTTCAAAACTCTATTTTTTTATTAATAGTAACAGAATATATAAAATTAATATTAATATTACTACGTTCCTTTAAAATATTTACGTGTCAAATCAACAATGGTGGAAGAAATAAAATAATTCCTTGGCGTCTCTACCTCTCTCCCCCTTTTTTATACTTGGAAAGTTGGCGAAGAGGTCGACACTGATTTTGACGGAGAGATTCAGGGGGGTAGGGGGGAAGAGAGAGATAGAGAGAGAGAGAGAGGGAGAATGGCAGGGCAAGTGATGGATACGTTCTACATCTCGCATGGATCGCCGACGCTCTCGATAGATGAAAGCTTGGAGGCGAGGCATTTCTTGAAATCTTGGAAGCAGAAAGTCTTCCCCCAAATTCCCAAATCTATTCTCATCATTTCCGGCCATTGGGAAAACCGATGTTCCACGGTCAACCTCATTTTCGCATCTACATCGCGCATTGGAATCGCCGACGCTCATCGATAGATGAAAGCGTGGAGGCGAGGCATTGTCTTGAAATCTTGGACAAGCAGAAAGTCTTCCCGCAAATATTCCCAAATCGATTCTCAATCATTTCCGGCCATTGGGAAACCGATTGTTCCCAAACGGTCAACAACCTCATTTCCGGTCTTAACGACACCATACTACGACTTTTTATGGCTTCCCTCGCCCCATGTATCAGGTTTTTCCCACCCGTCGTTTTTCTTTGCTAATTGATTCATTTTCTGGTTAAATCTAAAAGTGCCTTTTAATGATTATTGATTGATTCAATTTGTTTTGTGTTTGTTTAGACGAGAATATTTTATTTCTTGCACTTCACTAGTCGCAGTCGGATTGTTGTTGGATTGCTGTTTTGGTACTGATAATTTTATAGGTTCTCTGTCGCATAATTTTGATTAGTTCATATTATATAAAATCTGAATTAGCACTTGATTGATGTTTATGAGCATTGTCCGGGGGTGGCCTATTTCTTTTCTTCTATGATTCAACTAAATGAAACAGAATTTGTCTAATTCTCTTTTTGAAAGCCCTTAGAGAATTTGGCTTCCGAACAAGGGTTACTTGTAGAATCTGTTAAAAGAATCACAAATTGACTTTTTGGATGCGACGATCGTTTCAAAACATCAACAAATCCATTATCATCAAGAACGTTTGAGAATAAATTGTGTCCTTATTGAATACCAGCTCAAATATCCAGCTCCAGGCGCCCCACAACTTGGAAAGAGGGTGAAGGAATTGCTAATGGCAGCCGGGTTTAAGAAAGTAGACGAAGATCGAAAGCGAGGGCTTGACCACGGTGCGTGGGTCCCTCTAATGCTTATGTATCCCGAGGCTAACATTCCAGTTTGCCAACTATCAGTCCAAACCCAAAGAGATGGAACCTACCATTACAACATGGGAAAAGCTTTGGCTCGTCTTAAAGAAGAAGGGGTTCTAATCATTGGTTCAGGAAGTGCTACTCACAACTTGAGGGCCCTCAAACATCAACCCGATGGAAACCCTGTCCCGTGGGCATTAGAGTTTGATAATTGGCTTAGAGATGCTCTTCTTCAAGGAAGGTGAGATTTGGACTTTTATTAGAGTTTGATAGCTTAATTTTCGAATTACGCCCTTTCGATGAAGTAGAGTTTTACGCAATTTGGCCTATATTTTTGTGCAGTTTCTTGATGTTTGGAGCATTTTCATGGCTCCCTCGTGTATATTCTTTTAAATCTGAGCATTTACATAGATCAGATTATATTTCTGAATCTGCAGTGTTTATGTGTATTATTCAGATATGAAGATGTAAATCATTATGAAGAAAAAGCTCCGCATGCCAAAATGGCTCATCCATGGCCAGATCACTTCTATCCACTGCACGTAGCCATGGGTGCCGCCTGCGAGAATTCGAAAGCAAAGCTCCTCCACACAAGCTGGGGTCTTGGTACGCTTTCCTATTCCTCCTACCAATTCTCGCCATCGCCCTCTGCTTCAATTTGAAATATATATTGCTGTCTTCTTCGTTTGTTGCTTTTTTTTTTTGTCCTCTTCGGTTATGATTAACGAATCAAACCAGCGTATGTGCTTGCATTTGTTGGTCTTGTACAAGTATCGTCAATAAGGTCTTACCATTATGTTTTCTTTTGGATCCGCTTATGTAATATTATTTCATCAATTGTGAAGAAATTTGCAAATGTCAATCAAAGTTTTTACGTAATAGTCTAGTTTATTAGTGAGTGTTTGGATAACTGCGCATACAATTCAAAGGCTATTTTACATATTAGTTTAAAGGCTTGCCCATATCCCATAGAGGTGTTAAATGAGCGACTTGGCGCTTGGTTCAACACTGCGAGCTCAGTTCGGGTTGATTTTTGATTTTTTTTTTTTTTTTTTTTTTTTTTTTTTACTGTGGCAAGTCAGGCTTAGCTCGTTGGGTTCGCTAGGCTCATCTCGTTAGGATAAGTGAGCGTGACTTTTTCAGAGTAGGCTCAGTGAGTCAAACTTTTCAGGATTGCCTCAACTCGACTGTTTCGTTTGTCACTCCTTATTGCAAATGATTGTCAATTAGATAAGTGTCAACCTAGTTAGTATGTGTATAATTTGTAATGATACAACTATTAAATATTTGTAATTATATACGTAATATTTTGACATACATACTATGATCAAATTACTGACATTTTGACTTGATTTCAATCATAAAGATAATCTAAAAATTTTCGTTACAATATAACATCTTCGTATCAATTATTTTGACAATATGTTAAAATGATCATTATTTGACAGTGGAGCATAACAAAATATGGAAAGTAAATCATAAAAAGACTGAATGTTCAATTTCCACACCTCTTGATTTTTTCGTGTTGCTTGTCTTTCCGATATTAGAAACTACAAATTTGAAAAAAATTAATGCAAATATGAAAAATTATTTATAAAAAGCTATAATTGGGAGAATCATAAAACACATCTTAACAACAATTATACCTTGCTTTGCTTGTTAAGAGAAAAAGTTACTTAAAAACCACTTAAATTTAAAAGTTGCCAAAATGAACCGGATTGAATAACCTACTGGAGTCCGGACTTCTATAAAACGGTGGCCTTGAAACAGCTGCGCATCACTCTTCTTCGCATGTCACTCTCACCTGCGTTTGGACTAGTCTCTCGGCCGAAGATCGCAGCCGATTCTGAGGTTTAACGCTGCTTCTCTTCTTAGGTCTGCTTCTTATTTCCATCACTGTGCAATGTACGTTTATCGTTTCACTGCCTTGCTGCTTTCTTCTCCGTGTTTGTTGCTGTTCTTTCCACTCTAATTTTCTCTCCTCTTTCCATGAATGGAGACTTGTATGTTTGTTGACGATCGCTTTTATATCGTTTTAATTGAGGATCTTGGAATCGATTGTGTTAAAATTGCTTCGTTACTGGAAATGACGCTGAGCTGAGTCATTATGCTTCTTTTCTTCTCTGCGGTACCTTCCTTCTGTTAGAAACAGTCTTTTCTAGCATCATTCATCGGTGTGTTGCGTCAAGAAAAAAAATATGCCGTTTTTGCCTTTCGTTTGTAGTGAATAGTATTTCTATGTGTGATTTTCCATTGTAGATTTTAGGTTTTGGTTTTAACATTTTCATTTTTGTTAGTGATACTCCAAAACTTCGTACAAGTTTTTAATTTTTGATCTATTCATGTTTAAAAGTGTTGCGTTTTTTATTTCTGTCTGTTTTGGAGAGGTCTTGAAAATGCTACTTGTTTTAGGAATAAGTGAGTAACATTTTCTCGGGCTATGTTTTTTGACATTTGGGTTTATTCTGCTAATCAAAAACTGTTTCTAGTGCAGATTGATTGCATTTTTGATAAACTCAACGCTTTTTATTTTTATTTCTTCATCATATGGTTAATGTGATAGGAACTCTCCAATTTGATTAGAATCAACGAAAGAAATGTACAGAATTTGGGGTTCTTCGAGAGTGCCCACCTCTCCCGCCAAAGTTTCTACAACTTTTGTAACTAACACAACTGAATGAATATACTACTCTTGCGTTATTTTCTCTACTTATTTCTCCCCCTTTAAAACCGTTTCTCTATTTTTTTAAGTACACAGTAGCACACTTCCCCTTACAGTACACCTACGCATTATTTTTTTCTTCTAGAATATGTAAACCTAATAGAATGTTTATCATTACTCCGTCGCCACAGAGTAACCTTGTCCTCAAGGTTGAAATCCAAAAAATGATTACAAATGCTGTCAAAAGACTCTCACGTAGCTTCGAAAGTTGGAGAATCCTTCCACTTAATTAATACGTAAAAATCTTGACCATTTTGTTGGTCTGGCTTAACATCCAGCAAGGATTCCGGAACCCGTCGCCCAATTTCTCCCTCACTCAATGCTTCTGGAATGGGAACAGTGTCCACAATCTCCCCTCGTAATTTTTTCAGCAGCGAAACATGAAAAACGGGGTGGATTTTAGCCGAATCGGATAGCAGAAGCTTATACGCGACCTGGCCGATCTTCTTTGTTATTTCAAATGGTCCAACAAATCTGGGTGCCAACTTCTGAGATTGAGTAATTGCTACCGATCGTTGTCGGTAAGGTTGCAACTTCAGCCAAATTCACGTCGAACTAGACATCTCGCCGACGTTTGTTGGTTGACTGCCTCATCAACTGTTGTGCTCTGTTGAGGTGGGATTTTATAATTCCCAAAACCTCATCCTTGTCTTTGAGCTGTTCATCCACTGTTGAGACGACCGAGCTCGAATTATCGACTCGTAATATATGGGGTGGGTCTCTTTTATATACAGCCCGAAAGGGACTCATTTTAATCGCCAACTGGTAGGAAGAGTTGTACCAAAATTGTGCCCAGCTCAACCATTTACTCCAATCTTTGGGTTTTTCACCCGTGAAACATCTCAAGTATGTCTCTAATGTACGATTAACTACCTCCGATTGCCCATTCGTTTGTGGATGGTATGCAGAACTGAACTTTAAAAGTAGTTCCCTGTAAACACCACAACTCCTTCCAAAACAAGCTGACGAACACTCTATCCCTATCAGACACTATCGATTTCGGCATTCCATGTGACCGGAACACATTCTGCATGAATTTCTCTGCTAATGTCTTTGCGGAATATGGGTGACTCAGCCTATCAAAATGACCGTATTTACTCAATCTATCGACAATTACTAAGATCGTGTCGAACCCATGAGATTTAGGTAATTTTTCAATGAAGTCCGTTGAAACATCCTCCCAAACATCATTAGGAATCGGTAAAACCTGCAGAAGACCAGCCAATGATAACGCTTCATACTTGTTCTTCTGACAGATCAAACAATTGCGGACATATTTTTCCACGTCTTTCCTCATGCCAAACCAGAAAAGCTCCGATGCCAAACATTTATAGGTCTTTGTCACTCCTCGATGTCCTCCCAATGGACTGTCATGAAAAAGCTTCAAAACTTTATCCACCACTGATGAATTTCTGGAAATGACTTTCCGATGCTTATAAAAAAGTTGGTCACCTTTTAACACGAATTTGAAATCCTCACATGTATTCTGTACCAGCTTCTCTTTTATTTTTTGTAACTTGGCATCTGTTTGGAAACCATCTTCAAGCTCCGCATTGGAAATCAAACTTTGGGAAATGGCCACATTTAAATTCAACACTTCAATGACCGTAGCATCTTTCCTCGATAGGCTATCGGCTGCTTTATTCTCACAGCCCGGCTTATACTGAACCTCAAAATCATAAGACAATAATTTGATTAACCATTTTTTGTGTTCTGGAGCTACCAATCGTTGTTCCAACAGAAATTTTAAGCTCCTCTGGTCTGTTCTTACAATAAACCTCCTACCTAGTAAATAGGGTCTCCATTTCTGGATTGCCAGAATGATGGCCATCAATTCCCGTTCATAAATTGACCTTAATTTCTGTTGTTTGGATAATTGTTGGCTAAAAAATGCTATTGGTCGTCCATTGTGCATCATCACAGCCCCAATACCCATTCCTGAAGCATCTGTTTCCACTATAAACACCTCGTCAAAGTTCGGAAGGGCCAATATTGGGATTGTAGTCATGGCCAATTATAATTGTTGGAACGCTGATTCCGTCTCAACCCCCCAATTCCATTTATCTTTCTTCAGTTGCTTCGCAAGCGCAATTGATCCATAACTCGCGACAAAACGGCGATAATACTCTGTTAATCCCAAGAATCCCCGCAAGTGTTTCAAAGTTCTAGGTGTCGGCCTATCACTTATTACAGTTACCTTATTTTTATCTACAGCTACTCCTTGATCCGAAATCACATAACCCAAATACTCCAGCTCCTTCTGAGCAAATGAACATTTTTTTTTATTGACATATAGCTTCTCCCGTTGTAGTATATCCAATGTCATCTCCAAATGTTGAAGATGGTCCTCCTTGAAAGACTGTATATTAAAATATCATAAAAAAATATTAATAAAAATTTTCGAAGAAATTTTTGAAACAATTTATTCATCAGAGATTGAAACGTCGAAGGAGCATTGGTTAGCCCAAAGGGCATAACCAAAAACTCATAATGCCCTTCGTGAGTCCGGAAAGCCGTCTTGTGAACATCTTCTTTTTTTGACTCTAATTTGGTGATATCCGGATTTCAAATCCAGTTTAGTAAATATTATAGCTCCGTAGAGTTTCATCTAATAGTTCTTCTATGTGGGAATAGGAAACTTATCCTTCACCGGTTCATGATTCAACGCTCTATAATCCACACAAAACTGCCAACTATTATCTTTTTTTTTAACAAGAATAATAGGGCTAGGAAAAGGGCTCGAACTATGTTGTATTATCCCTGCTGTTAACATTCCCTTCACCATTTTCTTTATTTCATCTTTCTGTATAATTGGGTATCGATAAGGTCTCCCATTCACGGGTATGGATCCCTCCTCAGCACAATGTGGTGCTCATGTTGTCTGCTTGGAGGCAGCGCTTTTGGCCATGTGAATACGTCGATGAACTTAGAAAGCACTTCTGCTACTGCTGTTTGCAGAGGTTGATTCTCCCCATTGTTTGTCATCAACCTTCCTAACTGTACGAAAACAACTTGCTTTTCTTTCCTCCAAGTTTTCATCATTGACTTCAAAGAAACCAACTTCCTATCCAGATTCGGGTCTCCCCTTATTTCCACTATTTTGTGATCGACCTTCCAACGCATTACTTTCCGTTTCCAATCGACCTGCATGTCACCCACCGATTCAAGCCACAACATGCCTAATATGACATCTGTATTTCCCAGTTCGATGGTAAGAAATTCCTTGACTACAACCAATTCTGGAAGCTCCAACAAAATATTCTTATAGATTCTAGCTCCACCTAAAGAATTTCCATTGCCCATTGAAATTTCACAAGGACTGGTATTCTGAATTGGTAACTTCATTTCCTGGACCATTTTGCCGTCTTTGAAGTTGTGTGTAGCTCCACTATCTGTCATCACTACTATATCCCTGTTCTCAATCTTTCCCTTCAATCGGACTGTTCGCGGAGTTTGAACTCCCATTATGGAATTAAGTGATAATTCCACTGTACTCGGCTTATCCATATATTCCTCGCTTTCTCCATCCTTACTTTCTGTACTTCCACGGTCTTCTTCTTCATCCTCCATAGTCAATACTTGAAGCATTTTTTTTTTTTTTACATTGATATCCAGGGCCATATTTTTCATCGCATCTATAACACAATCCCTTTTCCCTCCTTGTTCTCATCTCGGATTCCGTTAATCTTCTTCGAGGAACCTCTGTTTTGCCAGCTCCTTGCGATTTTGCCATCATTTCAGGGATTCTCCGGTAAAGGTTGTGAGTATCTCCTTGCTTCTGTTTTAAAGTATAATTTTGACGGTAACTTGGTTGTGCCATCGACTGAAGTAAGACGTTCTTATTTTCCACCATTTGTGAAAATTGCATCAATTCTCTCAATCCTGAAGGTCGCATTAACCTCACGTCTCCTTTAATTTCATTCTTCAATCCATTAAAGAAGGCACTAATAAGTACCTCTTCTGGAATTCCGAATGATCCAGATATGAGCGCTTCAAATCTCGTTCTAAAATATTCCACGGTTCCCTCTTGCCTTTTCGTCAATAGTCGATCGCAACTGGTTCCTTCTTTCACCATCTGGAATCTTTCCGTCAATAACTGTTTCAACTCCGACCATGTCCGAAATGGCCGATTCCTGTTTTTCTATTGGAACCAAGATAAAGCTGGCCCCTCAAAACAAACTGTAACGGCTTCTATCTTTTCCTCCTCAGCAAGATGATTAACTGAGAAGTAGCGCTCTGCCCGGAATACCTATTCTTCAATGTCGTTTCCAAAAAAAATCGAGAGTTCTAATTTTCTTGGAAGGTAATCTCTGGTTGTTATCGTCAAATCGCTTTCGTGTCTTCTCGGATTCCTATCTCCTTGTACTCCACGCGAATCTTTTGAACATGAAATCTTTTGTTCCTCCGATCGCGCTATCAATCTTGTTAACTGTTTTTGAATTAATAAGATTGATTTTTTCATGTCTGATATCTTCTCGATTTTCTGTAGTTCTTCTTTCATCTCCTTCATCTCTTTCTGGCATTCTCTCATAATTTCCTTTTATCTCGTCTGCATTTTTCGCATCCCTTAGAAACGAGAAGCTCTGATACCAAATTGATAGGAACTATCTAATTTGATTAGAATCAACGAAAGAAATGTACAGAATTTGGGGTTCTTCGAGAGTCCCCACCTCTCCCGCCAAAGTTTCTACAACTTCTATAACTAACACAATTGAATGAATATCCTACTCTTACATTCTTTTCTCTACTTATTTCTCCCCCTTTAAAACCGTTTCTCTATTTTTTTAAGTACACAGTAGCACACTTCCCCTTACAGTACACCTACTCATTATTTTTTTCTTCTAGAATATGTAAACCTAATAGAAGGTTTATCATAATGCTTGCTCATTATGAGAGCGTAGTTTGAAATCTATCAATATTTTACCTCGTCTAACACAGACCTTTCTAATATTTCTAATTTTTGATCTATTCTTGTTTAGACTGAATGGTATTCCAAAATTAATTTGAACAGAATGCAATCAAATATGAGTAATTTGAAGGGTGGTGGAAAGTCTAGCAATGCTGGTATCAATAGCAACCGGTGGTCCAAAGGAAAAAAGGTTTCCAAAGTCTCAAGCCCTAAGGTAGAACAATTGAGTGAGAGTGTGGCGGACATTAACCTTAAATCCGCAGAGGATAATGGTGATTGGGAAGTCTTTGCACGAAAGTCGAAGAACAGAGCTGGAAGTAGTGCTGCAAAACCTTGGGGTACTCAAAATTCTAATTCCAAAGCAAGTGGACATTCAGATGCAGTTTCGAAGCCTGCTGCGTGGAATAATAATGGACAAGGAAGGCCTTCTGGAAAGACCTTGCCATCAATGCCTCCTGATCATAGGAAACCGACATTTGGAAATGCTCGGCCTCAATTGAAGGGTTCAGATAACAACACCATGCGTCCACAATCAGTTATTCGACCTCCCTTAGAGAATGGATGGAATTGGCAGTCTAGACCTGGTTCCAATATAGTCAAGGATTCAGAGTACGAGCAAGGACAATATGAGAATATTTCTCAGTCATATCCCAATGATGACAATGAGGATCAGAGTGACAATGTAGAGGTGGAAGATGATGATTCTAGTATTTTGGATGATAGTGACGATGATCTCCTTACTGGGGACTCTGACTCTGATTCAAGTAAAAAGAGTCATGAGACCCGCAAGAAGAGTAAATGGTTCAACAAATTTTTTGAAATTTTAGATGGTTTGACAGTTGAAGAAATTAATGAACCTACTAGGCAGTGGCACTGTCCAGCATGCCAAGGTGGCCCTGGTGCCATTGATTGGTATCGAGGCTTGCAGCCACTGATAACACATGCAAAAACTAAAGGTTCACAAAGGGTAAAGATCCACAGGGATCTAGCAGAACTTTTGGATGAGGAGTTGCTGCGGAAGGGAGCTTCTATTATTCCAGCAGGCGAAGCATTTGGTAAATGGAAAGGGTTAATAGAGGAAGACAAAGATCATGATATTGTGTGGCCTCCAATGGTTATCATCATGAATACACAGCTTGAACGGGATGATAATGACAAGGTACAACTTGTTTTTGAACTGTTATATAATTTTTATCAAAGATGCTGCTATACCTACCTTGTTTTATGAATTAGCATCATATCACCTGCCCTACTTTTTTAGTGGGTTGGCATGGGCAACCAAGAGCTTCTTGACTACTTCAGCACTTATGCCGCTTCTAAGGCTCGTCACTCATATGGTCCACAAGGGCATCGTGGAATGAGTGTTTTGATCTTCGAGGCTACAGCCAGGGGTTATTTGGAGGCTGACCGTTTGGATAAGCATTTTTCAGAACAAGGAACCCACAGGGCCTGGGATCGTCAGAGGCACCACCAATTCCTTCCCGGGGGGGACCGCCAACTATATGGTTACATGGCAGTAAAAGGAGACCTAGATATTTTCAATCAACATTTTCAAGGTTCTCCTTTCCTCTCTTTTGTGTAAGTGGCATAATTTGTTATTTCAAGTTCTGACTTTATCTGGTTTGCTATTTAATTTTAAGGTAAATCTAAACTGAAGTGTGAGATGAGATCATACCAGGAGATGGTTGTGAAACAAATAAGGCAAATGAGTGAGGATAATCAGCAACTTATTTGGTTGAAGAGCAAGGTTGATAAAGTACAAAAGAAGGCGAAGGTTTATCAAGAATCTCTCGATGTGGTTAGTGAAAAATAAAAGGAGACCTAGATATTTTCAATCAACATTTCAAGGTTCTCCTTTCCTCTCTTTTGTGTAAGTGGCATAATTTGTTATTTCAAGTTCTGACTTTATCTGGTTTGCTATTTAATTTTAAGGTAAATCTAAACTGAAGTGTGAGATGAGATCATACCAGGAGATGGTTGTGAAACAAATAAGGCAAATGAGTGAGGATAATCAGCAACTTATTTGGTTGAAGAGCAAGGTTGATAAAGTACAAAAGAAGGCGAAGGTTTATCAAGAATCTCTCGATGTGGTTAGTGAAAAGCTACGAAAGACCAAAGAAGAGAATAGAATTGTGAGAGAGAGAACCCAAATGCAGCATGAGGAAAACAAAGAAGAGGTAATGATTGTCTACTTGGATTACTATTATGGTATATCAGACTCAGTCTTTCTACGATAGATAATTTTCTTTTGACGTCCTGTCTCTTGTGCTTTTTCTATATGGAAAATGCACTTAGATATGTTCCACAAAAGATTCTCTATCTTGTAATTTATCTAAAATATTAGTTCTCTATTCCTTAATTTTTTTTTCATTATTATAATATTATAGAAAATTGTTCATCATTCTTGGTGTTACATTTTCTTTTAAATCTTCAATTTTTCATAAACTTTTCCTCGTAACTATGTAAAGCCATAGAGATTTTGATGATTTATAAAACATGTGCCAAGTGCTGTGGATTACAAGTAGGTGGACGTGTGTTAGTTGTGTACATTTTTCTCTAAAGAGTTTGTTAACTTTTCACATAGCTAATTTAAATGCATGCATATGCTTCAGTTTTTTGGTTTTTTTAGTCTCCCTCTCTTTTACCTCTTTTTTGCTTTGTCTTCTTGGAATACATATAATCGGAAAATTTTATAAATATAATATTTGTGACCTATTTACCTTTTGAATTTCTGATTCTTTGGCATGAAAGATGAACCTTCAAGAAGAATTCTTCAAAGAACAGATCAAATTATTGCATCAGTCCCGGGATGCAAAAGAAGAGAATTTTGAGAGACTACAGCAAGAAGAGCGTGAGAAAGTGAAGCAGTTGAATGCAACCTCAAGTAATGCAGAGGAGTACAAACGCAGGTTGGTTTAAAAGCATTGGGAAAGAGATCCATGAAATTATTCACCACAATGAAACTCACTAAGGACCTTCTTTCATCAAAGAAATCTTTTCTTTTTTATTTAACTCAAGTAAATTTCTACAAGAAATAATTTAGAAACAAATCATAAATGCAAAACTAATGGTAGACCCTTGATTGGAAGTATATTTTAGTTTTGCTGTACCTGCCAATAACTGTTAAACACTTGGATGCAGGGCTCAGGAAACTGCGAAGTTCATAAAGTTGCAGGATAAGGAGATGGATGATTTTGTGAGAGTGAGGAGCGAACTCATAAAAGGCCACGAAGAAAAGATGGCTGAAATGAAGCGACGGCACTGGGAGGAGGAGGTGGAGATGGAGAAAGAGTTCGACAGAGAACTGACCCAACTGATGGAGAAGTACACCCCACACCATCCCGGAGATTTGTCCAATGATCTAGACTAAGGTATGGCATTTGTTTGCTTTTAATACCCATGGTATATGAAAGGTGTTTGCTTTTACAGTGGCAAGTTGAAGATATTTTGAACTTTCTATGTGATCAGACTTTTGGTCGGTGTCGGATTTCTATGTAATTCTACATGAATTATGAATTATGCAGAATTATAACTTAGCGTCGTTACTTATATACATATGACAATCCGATACTTAAACTGTTAGCCACTAGCTAAGATCTGTCAAGAGTCCGTTAGCTGTGTCTTATTATAGAGTAATGATGCATATGTTTTCTTAAAATACAGGATGACTTGTCAAACAATAATTATGAATAATTATAAAACATACAACTGACATATTTGGCCAATAGCCTAGACCTGTCAGAGTCTATTAGTTATGTGTTTTATCATAATATGTTGCCAAAATGCGATGATCATTGGTCGTTATTAGCATTATTGATTGCATGCCTTCTTACAAGAAACTAAAAGATCATAAGCTCTTTGGGACCATATGAATTGGATTATGGTAAAATCAACAGCCCAGTTGAGTTCTTTGGTTTCAATGGTTTCACTCTTCGAGGAAAATGACGTCCCGGCTTTTCCTGGCAAGGGGAGATTAAATCTCAAGAACTCGTTGTCATGAAAGGTTGAAAATTTGGCTCCTTTTTAGCTGCGTGTACACTTCTCATTGAATTACACGTGCTTTGCCTTTTCTTTTTCTGGAATATATTTTACTGTTAATTAATATATTACACTCCTACCAAAGATTTTGAATACATTAAATTTTGAATTTTTTTTTTTAATAATGATTTTGATGGAAAAAAATTATGACATTTTATAATTTAATTATTTATAATTTATTACAAATGATTTAGCCATGAATAAAAGACCATCCAGAAATGTTTTACCAATTAATAAAAGAACCTCTAGAGATTAAAGATTAAGACTAGAACGCAACTCGAGTATTATTCTTTTTATATACATAACATTGTTGAGTCAAGCAATTTTATCAATGTATATTAAATTAATTATCAAATTACAGTTAAAGTATGGTAATATTAACAATCTAGAATTTAAAATTTTGGGTAATTATCGATTTGAACCCTGTACTATACACGTTTTTTCAATTCGCCCCCTGTACTAAAAAAACCGTCAAATCGAATCTTGTACTTTGATTTTGTTATCAATTTAGACTTTTTATCAACAATTTCATTAAACCCTCATTTAAAAAATTACCAAACAATCTTGGATTCACTTGAAATTTTTACCACATGTTTACTACTTAATGAAAAGATAATCTAAAAATTTTCGTGATTTTTTAACACATGTACGATTTATTGTAATTTTATTTTAGTATTTTATAAAACTATTATAATAAATTATACAACTTTTAAAAATTTCCGAAAATATTTCTTTTACCTACCCATAACGTGGTGAACATGTGAAAAAAGTTTCAAATAAATCCAGTATCTTTTGGTATTTTTTAAATTAATCTCAGTTTCTTCTTTACTTTATAAATTAATTTTTAAAAAAATATCAAACGATATTTGATTTATTTGAAACTTTTTTCACATGTTCATCATGTTATGGGTAGATAATAGAAATATTGTAGGAAATTGTTAAAGGTTGTATGATTTATTATAATATTTTTATAATATATTAAAATAAAATTACAATAAATCGTACATGTATTAAACAATTACAAAACTTTCCAGATTATCTTTTCATTAAGTAGTGGTAAAAATTTCAACTGAATTCAAGATCGTTTGGTAATTTTTTAAATGAGGATTTAATGAAATTGTTGATAGAAGGTCTAAATTGATAACAAAATCAAAGTACATGGTTCGATTTGACGGTTTTTTAAGTACAGGGGCAAATTGAAAAAACGTGTATAGTACAGGGTTCAAATCGATAATTACCCTAAAATTTTTTCTTCAACAAAGTCACTATTAAAATATCATTTTCTTAACAAATTAACTTCTGGCGCACGCCTAGTCTCGACGAATGGGAGCCTACTCTATTTAATAAAGAACACTTGTTCATTCGGAATGAGCACTCAAAGCTCTATGTGCTGCATAGGAAGACAATGACTGCACGAGATCATCCTCCGTATGAACATCATGAGCAGTCCTGAAGGAAAAGAAAGTTAGATGGAAGTTACGTTAATTATTAGACAATATTGTAAATATGATAAATACCTAGTAGAGGAGGAGCTGCTGAGGAGGAGGCCTCATGATCGTTCCTAATGACCACCAAAAGGTGCTCTGGGCCGGGCGCCCATTCCAAATGAACGAGCGCTCGTTCTTCATTAAATGGAGCGAGCGCCCGTTTGTCGAGCCTGGTTGCCACCAGAGTTAATTTGTCACGACCCGTACCCGTGATAACGTTTTTTTTTTTTTTTTTTTTTAGATACTTACTTTAATTGTACGTAAAGTGAGATCTAAATCGGAGTTGAAATCGAAATAGAAATCGGAGTTCGTTTAATAAATCATTTAAAACAATTACTAAAAGAATAAACTTAAACAATTGAAAACAATTAGTTAATGAATAAATAATTCATTTAAAACATATATTTTTTTTTTTATTTAAAAAGGGGATGGCGATCAGTCGCTGCAAAAGTGCAGCGACTGATCGCTGCATGGCGATTTCAACAGGCGAAATAGTCGCCTGTTGAAATCGCCAGTGGCGACTGTTCGCCACAATTGTGGCGAACAGTCGCCACACTCTCTGGATTTTATTCCAGAGAGTGGCGTTTTTCCTTCCCCAGCAACGATTATTCGCCACCCAGGGGCGAATAATCGGCAGGTCCTCTGGATTTCTCCAGAGGGCCGAGCCCCTTTCTCCCTCCCTTCTTCTTTTCTTCACTTCACATAATACCCTTCACATTTTTAACCCAAAACATACAAAACATAATACTTACTCTTCATTTTTCTCATTCCTTCTTCTTCACGCAAATCTTACGTACATCATTAAAATATACTTCAAACATAACATTTATTCAAACCCCCAAACCCAACACAATTCTGATGTGCCCCGAGACTCGAGGCCCGAGCCAAGTTGAGGTACGTCTTCTATCCATCTTTATGGCCTAATTTGTTTGCTAATTTTGTAGGTGACAACCCATGGGTTTAAAGGGGGAATTTGTCTTCCCTTAGGCAAATTCGTGTTTTAAGTTTTCTTTGTTTAAAGTTTAGGAAACTTAACCTTGTATTTAGTTTGTATATTTTTAAGAAACTTTAGTTTTATTTAAAACTTATTAATTGGCAAACTTTAGCCTTTCGAATGTATGTTTGTAATATAGTCTTCAAAGGGGATGCTGAACCGAGGCCAAAAGAATGCTGAACCGGCAAGAACCAAAGGCTGAACCAAGTGAACCGGATTGAACCAAGGAGGAACAAAGCTGAACCAAGGCAAGTCAAAGCTGGACCAAGAAGAAAAGAAGTGAACCGGCCCCTTAGAAACTCGCTGCCCAGTGAACCGGACCACAAGCAGCAGAGGCTTCAACGGCTATTAACGGGAAGAAACGCTGAGCTATCCCTTCAGTTCTTCCTCCTCTCTTCCCGATTCTTCTTCTCTCCTCTTGTATTTAACCTTCCCTCCCGCCCTGTAAATCGTTTAGCTTATATTACGAATTTTTGGAATTGCAAAGGAGTTTTCTTCTTGTTTGGAACGCTCTCCGCGAGCGACAGAGAGATTTTCTCTCGGTGCTTCATCGGCGCACAGCGCCTGGATGAAGCCCCCGATTTCATCCCGAGCTCGTGGCTGCTAGGGGGTGATCTTAGTCCCTTTCTTCCTCTTCCAGGCAATGGAAGCAATGAAGAAAAGGGGCGAATGCCATAGTGCTCTCCGCCGAGAATCCTTCGCTGGCAACGACGGATTTCTGTCACCCAAAACGCCGAATCGTTTCTGGGTCGGTTTGGGGTCTTCAATCCACTCCTCCATCATTTCCGCACCATTCTGCACAGCACCCACTTCTTGGAAGCTCGGTATCACTCTTCTCCCCCTCTCGCCATTTTCAATTTCTCATTGCCCTATTTATCGATTTTCTGTTCTGTTTTGGGGTGTTCCTTTGAGCACCGATCATTGTCTCATTTTGCTATCTTCCGCATGTGCATTTCTAACCCCATTGCAGGCCTGGAACCCATCATTTGGTATCAGAGCCTAGTGCTCTTCATGCATTGCATTGTCTCTGTTTTTTGTGTGCATTTTCTCCCTGTTCTGTTTTGCTGAGTGTTTCTCCTCGGCTTTGTTTTTGTTTTGTGTCTCATGGAGGCATGATCACCTTGTTTCATTTCCGCCAGCATGCATTTAGTGATTGTTTCGATTATGTTCTACTGCTTGTTCTGTTTTCAAAAAAAAAAAAAAAAAAAGGTTGCTTTCTATTTTACTTTCTGGTTTGCTGGTAGCTTCGGTTTTATTGTCCAGCGTGTTTTGATTTTTTGTTTCTGTTTAAGTGTTCCATATTCACCAATGTTGCACCCACAATCAACCACTTTCAAGTCATGTTTTCTGTTTGTTCCGGTTAGTGTCAAATGTCAGCACGTTTTTGTGATTTTTTTTCTTTTATTGTTTCCTTTTAACTTGCTGTCATGTTTTTCTCTTCTGATTTAAATGGTCCAAATGTGTCCCATGCAAGAGCTAGAGTTTTCGTTCTTAAATGGTTAAATTTTTCTGATATTTTAAAACCTTTTTCCTTTGCTGTTTTCTTTGCCTTTTCTTCCTGTTTTTCAGCATGTTTTCTTGCTGTTTTTATTGTTCTTCTTATCTTGTTTAGAAGCATGTCTAGGTGTTTGTTTGTTGTTCAAAATTTCTAAGAGGTTTAGCATATGAACCCTACTTATTGTTTAGTTTTAGATTGTTGTTTTTATATATTTTAGACTCTGTTGTGTGTCTGTTTTTCGTAACCTTTGTTGTGCAGTTTTCGTACCCCTCTCACAAAGCAAGAGGACTCCTTAATTGGTAATTTTGGAGCCATTGATTGTTTTGCTTAAAAGGTATGTTCCTGTCCACTTTTAGTTTAAGTCTGTTGGGAGACTCTTCGGAATTGTTGACCGAGAGCAAATTCTGTTTAGTGTTTATTTTCTGATGTGTTGGGAGACTCTTCGGAACTGTTGACCGAGAGCAAATTGTGTTTTATGTTTGTCTGTGATTGAACTTGTTTGTCTTTGAAGTACATTGCTATGACAATTATCTGATATGATTTTTCCATATTAACCTCATGTTTCTGATTAGCTAGCATGAATTAACCATGGCCCGTATCAGTTTAAATTCTTAGAATGTTTTCTTGAAAAGCATGTTCTAATTGTTGTGATTTTTGTTTGTGTTGTGTAATTGTTTGAATTTGCTGTTCATTTGGATTTCATTGCTGTGATATTATCTGATATGATTTTTCCATATTAACCTCATGTTTCTGATTAGCAAGCATGAACTAACCATGGTCCGTATTTGTTTAATTTTCAGAATGTTATTCTTGAAAGGCATGTTCTATTTTATTGTTTAAGTGATTGTCTTGTTGTTTTGTTTCTGTTTTTATAACCATGTTTCGTTGTTTAGGTTGTGTTGGCAAAATTAATTTACATAGAGAATGGATTTGAAAATGAATGCTAAAATTGAGTTCTCATGTTAGTTTATATTTGCTGAAATTATTGTGTTGTTTTGGTGTTTTTCAAATGTGTTTTAGTATGCGTTTTGTTTTGTTTAATCTTTTTACATGTTCCATGTTTAGGAGAGTTTGATGTGCTAATTTGTTGTCCAAATTGGCATTGTTTTGTTTAGACTTTTCTAGGATGTTTAGATTAAAATTCTGGTTTAGGATTTCTGGTTTTTCTAGTTTTTGTTACTACTTTGGACTTGCATAATTTTCTGCTCGTAATGAATTTTGATTTGAAATTTTTACAGCATGTTCTTCATATTGTGGACTAACCCCTGTTAAAATTTCAGATTATTTGGAGTTGAATTGTGCTACTTTCTGTTTAGGAATCTAGGTTGTTTAGAAGCTGTTTTTAAGGTTTTTCTTTTTTGTTACAACTTTGCTTATATTTGAAATTTTACAGCATGTTCTTCTATTGTGGACTAACCCTGTTAAATTTCAGATTATTTGGAGTGAATTGTGCTACTTTCTGTTTAGGAATCTAGGTTGTTTAGAAGCTGTTTTTAAGGTTTTCTTTTTTTGTTACAACTTTGCACTTGCATAATTCCTTGCTCATAATGAATTTGAACCTGAAATTTTGATAGCATGTCACTCATAATGTAACTATCCTCTGTTAAAATTTCATGTTAATTGGATGAGAATTGTGTAATTTTCTGTTTAGTACCTTAGGATTGGTTTTTATTGAAATTTTCTGTTTGGTGTTTTTCCAAATTGATTTGGCATTTGTTTTTAACTTGTGTGTCTAATTGTGTTTAGTGTCAAGTCTTTGAGTCCTTGATGTTAAGTTAAATTTAGAATGAAAAGCATAAACTAAATTGCATGTTAAATAGAGCTTGGCAAATTCTATTTCACCATGTTTTATAATTCTGTTTAAACTCTTATTGATTGCATCAAGTTGAGTGATTTTGTTTGTTTAGGGCTATGTCCGACCTTTTAACAAGAGCATGTCATATACTATCTTGTTAGTCACTTAGGATTCACTTGTACGTCGAGTGATCTGTGTTTGTGGCCAAGAGCTTTCCTCTGTGGGCCGTTGGTATTGTCCGAGGTTTACCGCTGGCCATTGGGCCCGACAGATCGCCGTGTGAGGTAGTCGCCTATAAAGGGTGTGGGATATTGTGACGATTTCCACAAAAGTTCTAGAGAGTTGCTTAGACCCAATAGCTTATCATTGATATTAGTTGCAAGTTTATTTTCTTTGATTAACTTGTTTGTTTTGTTGTGCTATTTGATTAAATGCTTAGGACCTATCTGAAATTAGTCTTGTGCGTTATGTTTTATGTTTGTTTTTGTTATTTGTGTTTGTTGTCTTGTTGTGAATGTTTGTCGTAGGAATTCTTGGCTTCCTAGTCCATTCAAGACCATCGGCCAAGGTTTGAATCATCTAACCCTTTTGATTTCTTAGATTTAAGTATTGGTTAGATGAAATTTGTTCAAAGAAATTGATGATGCCTATTTTAGAGAACTTGTTTAGTGATTTATTTGTTTGATCAAATTTGGCATCCACATTTTGAATTGTGATTAAGGATAGATTCATATGCTAGGCTTGAAAATTTTATGACGAATTTTATTTTGAGTTTAGTGACTTGCCTAGTTTGCTTGAATTTTGAAATATCCTTAGTTCTTACTCATGGGATTGAAAAGAATGATCTATTCTTGAGTTTATTCTTGAATTGCTTGGTTTAACTTGCAAAATTGAATATGTTCATACTTTGCATATGATTTTCTCTCTAATATCATATATGTTGCTTGAAAATTGTAGAAATGAACAATTCAAAGTTTTGGAATTTACTTGAAGCATTGTGTTGGATATTAGGATTTTACCGTATACCATAATACTTGTTTCCATTGTTATTATTTTGTGGGTCAAGTAAGGACCTTCATTTAAAAGGGGATCAAATCGTTGGATCTCCTTGAGCGTTTGAACGCTAGGGTGTCACAGATAGCAAGAGCAATGTTTTAAGATTTGAGGTCAAATCTTCAAATAACCCGGAGAGGATGATGTGCCCCGAGACTCGAGGCCCGAGCCAAGTTGAGGTACGTCTTCTATCCATCTTTATGGCCTAATTTGTTTGCTAATTTTGTAGGTGACAACCCATGGGTTTAAAGGGGGAATTTGTCTTCCCTTAGGCAAATTCGTGTTTTAAGTTTTCTTTGTTTAAAGTTTAGGAAACTTAACCTTGTATTTAGTTTGTATATTTTAAGAAACTTTAGTTTTATTTAAAACTTATTAATTGGCAAACTTTAGCCTTTCGAATGTATGTTTGTAATATAGTCTTCAAAGGGGATGCTGAACCGAGGCCAAAAGAATGCTGAACCGGCAAGAACCAAAGGCTGAACCAAGTGAACCGGATTGAACCAAGGAGGAACAAAGCTGAACCAAGGCAAGTCAAAGCTGGACCAAGAAGAAAAGAAGTGAACCGGCCCCTTAGAAACTCGCTGCCCAGTGAACCGGACCACAAGCAGCAGAGGCTTCAACGGCTATTAACGGGAAGAAACGCTGAGCTATCCCTTCAGTTCTTCCTCCTCTCTTCCCGATTCTTCTTCTCTCCTCTTGTATTTAACCTTCCCTCCCGCCCTGTAAATCGTTTAGCTTATATTACGAATTTTTGGAATTGCAAAGGAGTTTTCTTCTTGTTTGGAACGCTCTCCGCGAGCGACAGAGAGATTTTCTCTCGGTGCTTCATCGGCGCACAGCGCCTGGATGAAGCCCCCGATTTCATCCCGAGCTCGTGGCTGCTAGGGGGTGATCTTAGTCCTTTTCTTCATCTTCTAGGCAATGGAAGCAATGAAGAAAAGGGGCGAATGACATAGTGCCCTCCGCCGAGAATCCTTCGCTGGCAACGACGGATTTCTGTCACCCAAAACGCCGAATCATTTCTGGGTCGGTTTGGGGTCTTCAATCCACTCCTCCATCATTTCCGCACCATTCTGCACAGCACCCACTTCTTGGAAGCTCGGTATCACTCTTCTCCCCCTCTCGCCATTTTCAATTTCTCATTGCCCTATTTATCGATTTTCTGTTCTGTTTTGGGGTGTTCCTTTGAGCACCGATCATTGTCTCATTTTGCTATCTTCCGCATGTGCATTTCTAACCCCATTGTAGGCCTGGAACCCATCAAATTCACTTTTAAGCTTAATCAAATTTCGTAAGAACGAACCGCGTGGTTCCGTTTAAACGTTTAACAATCCTACCTGTTTTAAAAACAATCAAAAACATCACAAAACATTTTACATTTTCTATACCATCACCAAACATCCTAAAACATATCTAAACGTACTAAAAATCCATCAAATTCATCATTATCCCAACAATACCCAAAAACTCTCAAAACACCTAACCGTGAGTCAACCCGCCCTGCCAAAACACGCTCCGCCGCCACGAGCTCCGCCACCGACCATCTATACTTGGTCATCGTAAAGAGGTTCCTCACCTTCGTTCTCGTTACCTACATCATACAATAAATCCATTAAGCCTAATGCTTAGTAAGGAGCGTACTAAACATAACTTTACATATATGCATGACATTTATAAAATATTTTTGTTTCATTTCTTTTAAACCGTTTTCTTGCCCCGTAGTACATTCATGACTTGCCCCGTAGTACATTCGTGACTTGCCCCGTAGTAACATTCATCATTCATCATTCATTATCGTTCTTCAATTCAACATTTTCATAAAACATGTTCATAAATAGTTCGTATGCACTTTAGTAAAACATGATGCATGAGGTATAACATACGTAAGGAAAAACCTATCAAACGAGCACTACTTAAATCACTAAAGCACTACCTAAAACTACCCGTCCTTTCTACCAACCCCTATTTCCACCTTTTTCATCACATCAAACATCATCAACATTGTACGACGTAGGGCCTTAGTGGCCGGAAAGCCTAACGCTCACTTACCTGGCGTCCTAAATATGCCGAGCACCGTCCTTTGAGCTTGGGTTACCTAGAGCATTTAACCACACATCATTAATATCGACTTTCAAACATCGAATCTAAACAATCGACTTCTCGAGCTAGGACAAACTCTTCTAAAAACTCTAATTCATTTCTTCTAGGCATTTCATCGAGCACGTGGTGCTCACCACTTCAAAACTCCATTAATACTTTCCAAATCATTTTCAACAACCTAAACTTAACATTAAACCTCAACCAACATCATCAATCTACTCCAACAACCTCAATAATTACTAATACATCATTAATGAGTAATAAATAAACAACCCTAACGATTTCTAACAAAAACCTTAAGTTTCTCCACAAATCCTAACTAAAATAGCTTAAAAAACGAACAATATCTTGACTAAAACGTAGAGCTTACCCTAAGAGTCGATTTGGGGAAGAAACTAGAGGAGAAACTCGCCGAAAACAGAGGAGTCGTCGGCGATTGAAGGAATGGCGATGTAGGAGAAGAAATGTCGCGAGAGAGGAGAGGGAGAGGATTTTCGTGCATGGAGGAGAAGTGAGAAAGAGAGAGAGAGAACTTAGGTTTTTAATAGAATTTAACCTCAAAATTACCCAAATACCCTTAGTAAATTTCTTAACTTAAATCGTTATTTCGCCTATCGATTTAATTTCTCCAAAATTCCCTTATTTCTCCAAATATTCTATTTTATTCCTAAGGTCCTAACAAAACTTCCCGTTGGCCATTTGGACTTAATTTACTATTTCCACGAATTAAACGATATAGGGCTTACAAATTAAAAACCCGGCAGCTATAACTTAAAACTAGAATTCAAAGTTTCCGGGTGTTACATAATTTGTTAAGAAAATGATACTTAAGGGAGACTTTGGTTACAAAAAAATTTTAAAGTCTAGCTTGTTAGTCCTTCCATACTTGAAGGTAAATTTGATAATTATCCTATATATTACCTACTTATAATTAGCACACTCTCACGTTTAAATTGTAACAGAGATGGAAGAAAATAAACTAGATATAAAAAAAAAAAAACAAAGATGAAATAGTCTAATCCATTCTTGATCTTCTTGTTGTTGTTTCTGATTATGTTAGTTCAAACATTGTTTAGATTTAGTTCTATTTGAATATTGCATAAACTAAAAATTAAAACAAACCATTTGTTGTTTTGAAATAACACTAATTTTGCTATGTGATAAATAAACAATGGTTTTGTATTGGTCTGAGTTATCATGGTATCTCATCTAGACTGTTGTTGTCTAAATGCATATAATAATTTTAAGTTTCAAGGCATTAAATTTAGTCATTTTGTGGATAAAATTATGTTTCTTTAGTAGATATTTGTATCAAAGTCCAGATTCACAATTAACAGTATAACTTAAAGAGAATATATTTTTCAGGTAAAATGTTAGGGATACGCGTAATATCCCTTAATTTTAAATTTTCTCAAATAAATTTTTCACGTTTATTGAGGTCACCCACGTTGAATTTGACTTGAGTTGTTGGCATTCGGTCACGGTCACATGAATTTCTTCAATCAATCAGTCAAAGTGGTGACTTTGATTTTTTTGCTAGATTGAATTTCTGAATTTAGTGCTCAAAAAGTAATTTATCTTTGGATTTAATCGGGTTGAACCAATTCATTTCGTTCGAATGAACTGTCTTCTTTTGAAAATATGTGTTCGTGTTTCGAATTCCATGCGAGCCTCCGTGACACTTGTTCGGATCGTTTTTGACCAAGTTGTAAGTGTTCGATAGAAGTTTCGAGATTTCCTTTGTTCAAAGTGTCCGATAGTATGATTTGTCAGAATTGGTATGATGCGAACCACGTCAACGATGTGACGGTGACCCACGGTAGGAGTATTGGAACCGTCGCTAACCCAGAATCTACAAGTTCGAATAAGAGGAAATCTTTGACCTGAGATCTATACAGATCTGAACCTTGGAATGAGGAGAACGCCACAAACGAATACGTCTGTTCGTTTGATAATTCAGAATTTTAAACGCCACAAGAAAACTTGATAAGTTCGGAGTTTCTGCAAGAAACAAAGAGAATTTCTCTCACAATTGATAAAAACAAAATCTGCCCTATTACACTCTTTTGTCCCTAAATTTATAGAGCATGAAACACCCCTTTAATGCTAGGGTTTTAAAATAAAATAGTTTTGACGAAAATACACTTCTAATGAAAATGACACTAAACGCGACAATCTGGAAGTAACTAAATAAGTAAAACAACAATTATATGAATATCATTCCAAAATAGCTTTGATTACAAGAGCAAGCTCTTGTTTTTTGTTCGGAATGCAATTTCCTTCTTGAAGTATGACTTCACGAACCAAATTGCTCATTGATCTGCTTCGCCTTTGCTCTCGTTATTGGTCCAGCCACTTGTAATGTATCCGTTTTGATGTTCTCATCATTTCCTCCCTCTTGAATAGGATTTGTCCTCAAATTGGAATCTGCATCAAAAGGACTCAAGTCAGAAACATTAAATGTTGCACATACATTGTACTCACCAGGTAAATCAAGCTTGTAGGCGTTGTCGTTAATCCGCTCAAGCACTTGGAATGGTCCATCGCCACGAGAAAGCAACTTAGAACGCCGTTGTATGGGGAATCTCTCTTTGCACATACGCAACCAAATCCAATTTTCAGGTTCAAAAATTAGCTGACGTCGACCCTTGTTGGCGTTCTTGATGTATTGATTGGTTCTGTAACGCCTCCGAAGGATTGGGATTTGGCCTATACAAGTAACTCCGTCGCCGTTGAAACTCTTCTTCCGTCCTTCCAACCTCTTTCTGCCTCCACCAAATTAAATGGCCATTACATGTGCTTCTGCTACTTCAAGATCCTCTCTCCTCTTCTTCAATGCCGGATGTGTCTCCCGCATCCCCTTCCTTGCTACTTCCACTTCTCTTCCTTCTTCTTCTAAGTTATCATCCACTTTCACCTCCTCCTTCCGAAAGAGCTGCCGCTGCTTCTCTTCCCCGCCCCCCTCCCTTCAGCCGTCCAATGTCATAGACATCCTCCATGATAGAGGATTGCTTGACTCCTTGACTAGCGATAGTATGCGTTCTGCCTGTCTTTCTCCTCTCAAGGTCTACTGCGGTTTTGACCCCACTGCCGAGAGCCTCCATTTGGGAAACCTTCTCGGTCTCATCGTTCTCTCTTGGTTCCGACGCTGCGGCTACACTATTGTTGCTCTAATCGGCGGCGCCACTGCTCGCGTTGGAGACCCCTCCGGCAAGAGTCTGGAGAGACCTGACCTCGATCCACAAACCTTGGAGAATAATACTTTGAGAATTACCGATTCGATATCCGAAATTCTTGGCCGCTCAGGTTCCTGTTCCAGCAATTCCTTTGTTATATTGAACAATTATGATTGGTGGAAGGACTTCCGTTTGTTGGATTTCTTGAAAAGAGTAGGTCGGTATGCTCGGGTTGGAACGATGATTGCTAAAGAAAGTGTGAAGAAACGATTGGAATCGGAACAAGGAATGAGCTACACTGAGTTTACTTACCAGCTATTGCAGGGCTACGATTTCCTGCACTTGTTCCAGAACGAAGGAGTTAGGGTTCAAATTGGGGGCAGCGATCAGTGGGGCAATATCACCGCTGGAACGGAGCTCATTCGCAAAATTATACCTCGATCAGAGGGGATTTACGGTCTGACATTCCCTCTTCTCTTAAAAAGCGATGGTACAAAATTTGGTAAATCGGAAGAAGGAGCAATCTGGCTCTCCCGGAAAATGCTTTCCCCTTACAAATTCTATCAGTACTTCTTCTCTGTTCCAGATGCAGACGTTGTAAGATTCCTCAAAATTCTCACCTTCATAGATATGAGGGAAATAGCCGAATTAGAAAGGCAAATGATGAGTGCCGGCTATTCTCCCAATACAGCCCAAAGAAAGCTTGCTGAGGAGGTTACTCGGTTTGTTCATGGCGAAGATGGTTTGTCAGAGGCTCTCAAAGCGACGGAAGCTTTGAGCCCTGGAGCAGAGACTAAAATAGACTGGAAAACCATTGAAGGAATTGCAGAGGATGTACCTTCCTGCACATTGGCATTTGATCAGGTCGTGAACATTTCCTTAGTTGATCTTTCAGTTTCTTCAGGTTTGCTGGCAAGTAAATCAGCTGCTCGGAGACTGTTGAAGCAAGGTGGGCTGTATTTGAATAACAATAGAGTGGATGGTGAAAGCAAGAGAGTTGAGGCAGAAGACATTGTAGATGGGAAGGTTCTTCTTCTATCTGTAGGCAAGAAGAATAAGGTGATTGTACGCATCTCTTGATTTGATTTTATTGACTCGTAATCTGATTCATTGCTTCTAACATGGAGTTTTTGAAATGGAAACTTGGTTGAAGATCGTTTTGAATAAGGCTGCATCATTCAAAATTATGCAAACTTGGTTAATTATGAGTTGCAAAATTTTAGTTGGCAGATGAAATAGAGTAGTGGGTAGTGGGTTTTCTTTAAATCAATATAGAAGGTAATTATGCTGACTAATTATACAAAGTATGTTGATGGTTGTGATTCCTGCTATATCTGAGTACTGAAAGTGCTCTCTCTCTGGGCCTAAGATCCCCAATCATTACGTTGCTCAAAATGATCAAATTGCTCTCTTCCTTGGAGTTGGGTTAACATCTATCTCTTTGATAGATATAACCAAATCACTAATCCGTGTTAATTATTTCAACACATGAAGTAGGTGATTGAATTACACCATTTCTAAGTCGTTAATCTTTATTTTGTTCATAAGGCAGTTAAACGAGCTGGTCACGAGCTAGTTCATTTAGCTTGCTTAATGTCACTTCTTTTTCTTCGTCAAACCCACCGCTCCTTGGACTTCGGTTCATATTGTCTCTGACTCCTTAGTTCAATGTTTAAATTAGATTTTTTCCTTTATTATATAACTTAACACATGTTTGGGAACACATTTACCATCATTCGTCATAATGCATGATATACATATATGACATTACATTCATAAATTGAAATGGGGAGTGACATGTATGATGTTCATGTATACATCATTTCATGCCGGGTGGAGATATGATTGGTTGATATTGGTCCCTAATTTTCCGGATATGTGAAATGCATTTAATCTGAATTTAAGAAAAAAAGACAGACTAAATGTCTTCCACCTTACGAGGAAAATGGCTTGGCACTACATCCAACCACTAAAAGCCCTAAAAGAAATGTAACAGTGGATGAGACTTTACGTGTGTTTGGACATATATTAGCATTATATTTGTGATAATTATTCACATTATATGATAATTAACATGCGCATTGTATAGAAAATGACATGATGTTTGTGTTGGATTGTATCAACATACATATTCACTGTTGTACTATCGTGACTCGTCTCAAATATCACCATTCACGTTTGAATCATGATTTAGATTCTAAAAGTGAAAAAATTAACCTCATTAACTCTTGGTTAATATCTGTATAATACTATTATCTCACGTTAAATTTGGTATGTTATAGTGAGTAAGGGTGGACAGAACCAATCCGGAACTTGGGGCTCGGATCGGATTGATTGGTTCGAGCTGGTTCTGCACGATGGACGATCCATAAATGGTGTCCACATCCCAAATCCTGTGGTCTATGATTCTGATACAAAAATTCTGAAGAATTGAAAAAATATAGATTTTAAAGTATTTGAATTTATTTTGAATGTTAGATTGAGTTTGTTAGATTTAATTTTAACGTGAGATTGTTGGATTTAATATATATGGATTTTTTTTTCTTTTTTTTTAATTTATTTTCATTTTTTTAAAAATTAAAACGGTTGGGAGGAATCAGAACCGGACCGAAAACTGAAATCCAGTTTGGTATTGATTCCTCCTAATGCCGGTTTCGGGACGGATGAAAAAATCTTGAAATGGGCGGTTCGGTTCCGGTTCATGCCAGGAACAAGACCAGCCCAGACAATGGTCATCCCTAATAGTGAGATCTTAAATTTAATATGAGATAATACACCAAAAATTATACAAAGATTAAGGTGCATATTTCTCTTTTAAATTAAACGCTACATGAATGAGAAAACAACACATGCATACCTAATAAAGTGCATATATCTGATTTTATTTATAATAATATTTTATAACTACACACTTGCGCACAACAAAAACAACCCAGACAGAGTACGAAACAGAGCATTACTCTCGTATACTATTCCTCTGACAAAAAAGATCAACCTGCTTTTGACTTTCTCTTTACTTTTTGGTCGTAGTCATCTTTTTCTATAAATGAGAGAAATTCCATACAGTGAACTTTATATAGTACATAATGTGAATCTAAATTTTAAAGAGTCAAATTAGTATATATTAATAACTCTGTCTAACAGGCTCAAAACCATATGAACATAGCACTCTATTGCAGCACATGGTGTCTAGTTCTATAAGCAAATTATAATTTATTACTTATTATCATTTCTTTTTCATACTAACATTTTAATGTCAATGCCAATATGATAATCATGATACATGATGTCATCATGCTAGTATGTGTCGCACCCGCACATTGCTTGACTTCACAGAGTCTCACGGCACAGTACCACCAATAAGCTTTTGCTATCTCATGAAATTTTAGGATTTCGCATCTAAGAGTTATGATGTCTACTAATCACGTATCTTCCTGGTCTTATACAAGAGATGCATGTTTCATCATCACAAAATACAATGTATATGCACTTAATTCTTTTATGCAATGATATTTATTCCATTATCTTTTTAGCTATTCACACGTCAATGAGATGCAGTGCAATAATGTAACATTGTGCTAAAGTATTAAATTAAAATACTTTAAAATAAAGTAAAAAGTTTTAATAATATAATTTGTGGCTTAACAATCGAAGAACGTCGTGGCATAAGTTCCTCTACTTTGTATCCCAAAAACCAGCAAAACGTTGAACATTATCTAATAAACATTGTAGTATTTTGTGTAACACCAAAAATTTATTGGCTCAATTATTATGAACGTATTGTGAATGCCGGATTTACTTAAAGAGATAAATGGGTGTAAAAATGAATTGAGATGATAAGATAGAAGAAATAGAAAAGAAATAAAATGGTGTGAAAATAAATGGAATTAAATAAGAAGAAAAGAGAGAGAAGAGCCTTCACGTGAAAGAAAGCCCTCTTTCTTCTTCTTCATTTTCTTTCCTCTCTCTCCCATCAGCGAATTGCAGAACACCCTTTTCCCTCCCTCTTCTCTGATTTTTCTGCTTCTCTTTTTCAATCTAGGTAAGCTTCTCACATTTTTCTTATGTGTTTTTGATTTCTAGTTGAGAGAGAGAGTTATTTAGTGGGTTAGGTTATGTATTGGGTGGGTTTAGGTTAGGGTTTTGTGTGCGGTTTAGGGTTGCACAAAAATTGGAGTTCTTAGTTGGTTTTCCTTGCTTTATAGATGTTATCCAAAGGTGTTAGAGGTTTGTCAGAGAGAAATGAAGTGTTAGTAAATTGCGGTGAAAATCTGAAATTTGTAGAATATGTGCAGGACATTTCGGTTTTGGCTAGACTCGACCGAGCCATTTGTGTTAGTTTATTAAATGGTTTTGACCATTAGAAAGTAAACATCCTAGGGAGTCCATAGCACCTTGAATCGTCTAAAACGGATAATTATCGGATTAGTTATGCGATGGAGAAATTGGTCCAAAAATGGTGAAATTCGGGTTTAGCTAAGTTTGAGTAAATTGTTAGCTTTCTCTTAGGAATTTTATGAAATGGTTGTATAGAAGGTTGAATTGATAAATGTGTTGTGATTTTAGGTTTCTATATTTCCCCTGACTTAGCGCATGGTTACGAGATTGCTAAGGACACCAAGTGTAACACCCGAGATTTTTCCTCAACACGAATTGCCCTTGGATTTAATTATATTAGGAGAGCATGACAATGATCCTAGATGACAATGATCCTAGAATTAGTATAAGAAATTAACTTAGAAAAGAGGAGGTTAGAGAGAAAATCATAGAATAGAGTAGTTGACTTGTGAAATGTTTGTTTTAGCTTAAAGAAAGGGGAAAATTAGCTAGATGAAGAGTGAAAGAGTGGAGTCTTCCACGTGGGAAATGAGGGAAGATTTGGGAGGGGGCTAAACTTGAAATTTCTTAAGTTGAGTGGTGGGTTTTAAAAAGGGTAAAGTATGGTTTTAAAAGGTGAGAAATTGATGGAGTTAAAGAAGAATTGGTGTCTTCTCCTTCCTCCCTCTTCGTGGCAGCCATGGGAGAGTATCTCCATGGTTCTTCCTCCAATTTTAGCAAGCTTCAAGGTTAGTTTTGAGTGGGGTTTTGTTATAGATGCATAGTAGGGTGGATTGTTGGTGTTTTTAGTGAGTTTTTGTTGAGTTTTAGTGTGGTTTGGAAAACCCTAAGTGTGAGCTCCGAAATTTCTTTTCCTTTGCAATATTTTCTTGCTACTTTTGGTGGTTTAGACATTAGATAGGTTAGTTTAGGTTGATAGTAGAGATAGATTAGAAAGTTGGTTGATTTTATAGAAAATTGATTTTGGAGTAAAGAGGAACCGATTCTGTTTGGTGCATAATTTGATCGACCATGCATGTTGGTTTTATAAGTTGGATTGATTCATTGGATAGTAGATGTGTAGAGAGTTACAGAATGAGTTGGATCATTGAAATCTGATGAAAAATGAGTAAGTTATGGCCGATTGAAATTTGGGCAATGTAATTGGGTAAAATTCAAGATTTTTGTTTAGGGTTGGAGTGTTAGCTTGGTTTATGGTTAGAATTAGAGTATGCAATCCTTAGAAGTTCTTGGATGCTTATTAAGTGATTTTCCCCTTAATATGCTAGGTTACCGAATGAGCAATTGATGCGGCCAAAGAGAGTAAATACGTTGCGAGAATCCAGGTAAGTAGCAGATGTGTGTGATTTTGCCTTTGGGCCTACACCATTGAACGGTAGGGATTGTTTGATTGTTTTGTTATGTTTTGTTTTGTGTTGAGCATTTGTATTGGCATGCATCATGTTTTCGAACTACGAAAAATGAGTTTTAAGCATGTTTTTGAGTTGTGAGTATGAAACATAAAAAGATAAGAAGAGATTGCAACGTGGTCTCGAGTAGTGTCACCTCGTCAGGAAGTAGTGCTAGTGTAACACCTCGAGAGGGTCTCTACAAGAGATGCACCGCTAAAAATATTTAATGTGTCGTGAGTATGAATGCCTCGATGTTAACGTGTGAGAGAAAGCACTAGAGGGTTCTATGATCGATGTGGGAGGAGATTGTGTATGGCCGTCCTGAGAGCTGGGCTCAGATGTGTGCCTGTGATCTTGCTCTGCTAGGTGAGCATGTTGAGTTTTCATAACAGTAGTGATTTCAACAGTAGAGATTTCAATGTTCTGAATACTTTTTCGAGATTTTCCAGTTAATAGTATTCTGTCGGGATTAATGTTGGTTCTCACTGGATTTTTAGTAATGTAATGGTTTGAAATGTTTTTGAATGGTCTCAGTGAAGTGAGTAAGATTCTTTCCTGTAGTTAGGATTGTGTGTGTATACCAAGGAGTAGATGAAATGTGGTTCTGTCCTCTATCGGCAGATGTTGTGTTGGTGTTCTGTCGCCTATCGGAAGATGTCTTCAGTGGAAGCCATCGGATGATATAGCAAGAAATTTGTCGTCCAGTAATCGGCATATGTAGCTTGTTTCATCGGAAGGGTATTGTTTTGCCCACTATCAGTAGAGGAAGTCTATCGGTAGATGTCGGGTTATAGTTGTGTTGTCTATCGGATGATGTCTCAGTAAACTCATCGGCAGATGCGTGCTGACGTCATCAGAAGGTGTAGGTTTAAGTGTATCAGATGATGTCTCAGTAAACTCATCGGCAGATGCGTGCTGACATCATCGGAAGGTGTAGGTTTAAGTCTATCGGATGATGTCTCAGTAAACTCATCGGCAGATGCGTGCTGACGTCATCGGAAGAGGTAGAGAGTATTTTGTCGTTTAGTCACCGGTGGATGTAGAACAAAGTCGATCGGATAAAGGAAATCATCTGGCTGACGTCATCGGAAGATGTAGAGTGCATTTTGTCGTTTTGCCACCTGATGATATCTTCCATTTTCTGCTTCAGCCCTTTTGTTGACTTTGTTCAGTGGGCGATGTGTTTGACTTTTGAAACTTACGAAGTGTTTTGCGATTTAATCCTTTATTCCTTATGCCGTTTATCCCCAAAATTCTAACTGAGTATTCAAGCATTGTACATTAGGCTTGTTTAACTTGATTTTTACTTAAACGATTTCCGCTGCAAATTTTCAAAAAAAAAAAATGATTGAAATTTTTAGTCATGTACGGGCATGGTGTGACGAACCGGATTCAGAAAACTCGGGGCGTTACAGTGTGGTATCAGAGACATTCAGTTAAACCGTTCAAAAGGTCACTCATCAGTGCCAATCGTTGCATGGAAGTACTCCAACAACTGTAAGTGTTTATGTTAGTTCAGTTATTAGATATTTATGAAAATAGTTAACCCTGCACAGGAATATAGCAAAAATGTCCAGACGACCGGGAAGGCCAAGAGTGCAGAGAGAGACACCAACTCCGGGAAGCGCAGAAGATTCTAGTGTAATCGGACAGTTGACAGATCTAGTTCTACAGCAGGCAGAATTAATGCGCCAGCAATCCGACCAACTAGGAGTACTGCTGAACCGAGAGGTACAAGGAAGTGCCAACACTGGTTCTAGCAATGAGCATTCCGGGGATAGATTCCGGAGACTAAGACCACCCACGTTTGATGGTCAGTCATTTGATCCTGTTGTGGCTGAAGGGTGGCTTAGGAAGATAGAGAGTATGTTTAGGTGCGCCAGCATAGGAGAAGGAGATAAGGTCACGTTGGCAACATTTCACTTGGCTGGTGAAGCTCAACTCTGGTGGGAGACAATGGAGACCACCACCGACGTTTTAGCAATGCCCTGGTCACGATTCAAGGACATTTTCTATGAGAAGTATTTCAACAGCACAGTCCAGACCGCGAAGAAGTTAGAGTTTCTGAACCTGAAGCAGACCGGGTCTGTGGCCGAGTATAGTAGGCAGTTCGAGTCTCTGTCTAGGTTTGCTGGGCATTTTGCTCACAAGGACGAGGATAAGGTGTTCAAATTTATGCATGGACTGAAGCCAGAAATTTACCGAGGGGTTAAATTCTGTCGTATTAAGGGCTTGACCTTCAGTGAGGTTGTGTCCACTGCCCTGGAAGTGGAAGAAGCTGAAGGAAAGTGTGCTAGACCAAAGGAGGTGTAACACCTCTAATACTGTACCCATTTTTTTTTTTTTTTTTTCCGTAATTGTTTTTCTTTTTATACTTTTTACTTTTCTATGCTTTAAATAAAACTTAATGCGGAATCTAAACCGAAGTTGAAATCAGAACTGAAGTCGGAATTAAAACTGAACTTTAAAAGCATTTAAAGTAAAACCTTTAATAAATAATTAAAACTAAAACATTTAATAAAACTTAAAAAAACAAATAAAAGAAGGGAGGGCAGAATCGGAATTCTGCCCTCGTGAATGGAGCAGCGCTCGGTCGCTGCTCTGTGCAGCGACCAGGCGCTGGTCGCTGCTATGTGTGCAGCGACCAGTCGCTGCACAATGTGTGCAGTGACCAGTCGCTGCACACAGCAGCGACTTCACTCTCTGGAAATTTTTGAGGTTTCCAGAGAGTAACCCACCTTTCACTCTAACATTTTCACCTCTCAGGAACGTGATTCCAGAGAGCAGAACTCAACATTTTTCATTTATACTTCTCCCACATTTTTCTTAGCCAGAAACCACTTCTTCCATTCTTACACCCAGATCACAAAATACACCCGACACACTTTTAACCGAATCAATTTTAAGAAAACAAATTGCGTGGTTATGTTTAAAAACTGAGTATCCTTCAATACCGAACTTTTACCAAAATTACATTTCAAAACGTTTTCAAACATCAAAACAACCTATCAACTACCAGACCAAGCATCCTAATATTTTCTATACAGTTTATCATCAGTCCAAAATATCTCAAAAACCCCCAAAACCTTTACGTACATCCCCCACGGGTCAAAACCCGCCTCGACTGCTCAGCGCACACCCACGGCCATCATCCATCAACTGCATCCCACGCTAGGAGGAGGAACGTCGTCCTCACCTGGCTCAATGTCTCCTAAAATATCACCTACACCATACAGACACATATGAGATATTGAAATCTCAGTAAGCTACGTAAATGCAGATGCATGCGTGCAGTGCATATGAAGTTCAGAAAACATGCATATCAGACATATCAGGTCATTTCATACAGATTGTCACCGAGATATCAGCCCTCTAAATGGAAAGGATACATCCCGCGGTCGGACTACCACTTTCGATTTAGAGGAGGGGGGTACATGCTCACAAACCCTACAGCCATGCCTGAGCCCCATCACGCGTGACCAGATACAGATTACGTATTTTCGTTCATTATTCATTTCATTTGAAAACTTGTGCAGAAATCCATTTTCATGCCATTTTGAAACACGTGATGCATGAACAGTTATAAGCATAATGTAACCATACAATAAACAAACACATGTATACCATCAAGACCGAAATAAACTAACCTATAAACAATTAAACCTAACTACCCAACCCAAAAGCAGATTAAACAAACAACTCTTCAGGGATCCTCGATACGACATCGAAGTATGGTGTAGACCGATTGGTCAAAGTAAGTCACGAAAACTTACCTCGAGCGCGCAGAATCTCAAGCTTCGTCCACGGGAGTCGTGTGTCTGAGACAAAACACGATATTCGTCGTTAAAACCAATTTAAGCTATTAACGTCCAAATTACAAAATCCTTAACTATTGAATTTTTCATAAATTTCTCACTTAGCTAATCAAAGCATTTAGAACGTCAATTAATGCTCGATAACTTGAAATTCCTATTACGAGAAATTTCCAAAAACTCGAAAATTCTCAGATTTATACTTTTTCACAAATTAGTTTATCTTCGTCCAATAACGTCCGATACGTTCAATATATACCTAATCACGACTAACCTATTAATTACGAGTCCTAATTCGCGTTTTTAACGAGATTTAATCGAAACCCTAATTATCTAAAACGGCGTAAACGTTGAAATAAAAGCTCTAAGATTGTAGGTACATACCGAGGATAGCGAGAGGAAGAGAAACCGTGAAGGATCGAAGTCGATCGGAGGTCGAAACGGAGTCGGAACAGGGAAAGGTGTCGGCGGCCGCGGGGGAGAAAGCTCTCTGGCGATCGTGATTTCCAGAGAAGAAAGAGAGAAGTGAGGGAGAAAATAGGTTTAGGTTATTTTTATAAAAATGAAATTGTAAATTACTATTTTGCCCTTCACTGATTTTTATATTAATTTAGTCCTTCGATTTGCTAATCGTCCTACCATTCGGTTTCACCAAATCTCCTTAGCTCACCAGTAACTCCAACTTATTATTTGGGTTCCATTGAAACCGTCCGTTCGCAATTCGGACCTCGTTTACTATTTTTACGAGAACGTCTTTTACATTACGAAAAGTGTATTTACTCAGAATATAGTGTTTGATCTCCAAAAATTCCCGTAACTTCCTTAAAATTCTTATTATTCGCTAGAATCGTAATGACGCTTCCTTTTCGTAAAACGGACCTGATTTGACATATTTACCAAAAATGCCATTAAATAATGAAATAATAATATAACATAATATATCCAAAAATCCGTACAAGCCGGATAGTACAGGAGGTCCCACAAAGGTTTAACCAGCCACACCAACAAAGAGGAACGAAGAGGCCAAGTGAAGGCCAAAATAGCCAAGGAGTAGGGGGAAGGTACAGAATGTCAGGAAATTTCCCAGTGTCCTAAGTGTTTGAAGAACCATCCGGGGGAATGCAGACTGGGCCTTGGAAAGTGTTTCAACTGTGAGGAGGTTGGACACACGTTCAAGGAGTGCTCGAAGCCTAGAATCACCAGATGCTACAATTGTAACAAGGTTGACCACATTAGCAGAGATTGTCCGGTTCCTAAGAGTGGCCCTACTATGATCAAACCAAGAATATTCTCCATGACGGAGTTGGGTGAGGAACAACTTGCTGTAGTGTCAAGTACTATATTGATCAACTCTGTGCCTGCTTTTACTTTAATAGATTCTGGTGCCACACATTCATTTATAGCATCTGCTTTTGCTGTTAAGTTAGACGTACAGTTTACCCCTTCCATGCATGTGTTTAATGTTGCATTGCCTTCTGGTGAACGCATGCACTCTAACCAAGTGATGCTTGGCAGTGAAGTGTTAGTAGGGAATGTAAGTCTACCTGCTGATCTTATAATTATGGATATATTAGGATTTGATGTAATCCTAGGAATGGACTGGTTGTTTAAACATCATGGCACAATAGATTGTAGGACTGGAATAGTTAGCTTCCAACCCCCTGGTAGTTTGAAACACACCTTTCAAGCCTCAAAGAAAAGTAAGGAAATGTCTGTGATGACTTCTATTAACACAAGACCTTCCGTGTGTGGAGAGTATTTGTGCTTCTTAGCTAGCGTTTTAGACACACAGCTGGTAGGAAAAACAAATCCTCAGAGTGTCCTAATTGTCCAAGATTTTCCCGAGGTATTCTTAGATGACCTTCCTGGTTTGCCGCCAGATAGAGAGATTGAATTTGTTGTAGATGTTTACCCTGGCGCCGAGCTTGTGTCAAAAAATCCATATAGACTGGCACCTACAGAACTTAAGGAATTGAAGAAATAGTTGGAGGATTTATTGCAAAAAGGGTTCATACGTCCAAGTTTTTCACCATGGGGTGCACCTGTCCTTTTTGTCAAAAAGAAGGATGGATCAATGCGCATGTGCATTGATTATAGAGAACTAAATAAGTTAACTGTTAAGAACAAGTATCCGTTGCCAAGGATTGATGACTTGTTCGATCAGCTTAATGGTGCAAGAGTTTTCTCTAAGATTGACCTTAGGTCCGGTTATTACCAGTTGAAGGTTAAATCTGAAGATATCCCAAAGACTGCCTTTCGCACAAGGTATGGACATTATGAGTTTTTGGTTATGTCCTTTGGGTTAACAAATGCACCAGCAACATTTATGAATCTCATGAATAGGGTATTTCATGAATATTTAGATAAATTTGTCATAGTATTTATTGATGATATCCTAATCTATTCCCGTTCCAAGGATGAGCATGCCAGACACCTGACCTTGGTGTTGGAAGTATTAAAACAACACCAACTTTACGCCAAGTTTTCTAAGTGTGAATTTTGGTTGAACCAAGTTCACTTTTTAGGACATGTTATCTCTGGGGATGGGATATTTGTCGATCCAGCTAAGGTCCAAGCAGTTAGGGATTGGTCCCAACCGAGAAATGCTACTGATATCAGGAGTTTTCTTGGACTTGCAGGGTATTACAGAAAATTTATTGAAGGATTTTCAAAGATTGCAACACCCCTCACTCGGTTAACAAGGAAAAATATCATGTATGCTTGGACTGAGGAATGTGAATCCAGTGTCCAGACCTTGAAACATAAACTGACCAATGCTCCAATTTTGACACTTTCTGTAGAAGATGGTAAGTTTAGTATTTACTGTGATGCATCCAAGGTTGGACTTGGCTGTGTCTTGATGCAAGAGGGAAGAGTAATAGCTTATGCCTCAAGGCAGTTAAAAACACATGAGAAGAACTATCCCACACATGACTTAGAATTAGCTGCTGTAGTCTTTGCATTAAAGATTTGGAGGCACTACCTGTATGGACAAACTTGTGAGATATTTTCAGATCATAAAAGTCTGAAATACATTTTCACGCAAAAGGAACTGAATATGAGGCAACGTAGGTGGTTAGAGTTTGTCAAAGACTATGATTTCGAGATTAAGTACCACCCTGGCAAGGCGAATGTAGTGGCTGATGCTTTGAGTAGAGTGACCCCTTTAATTTCTGCATTAACTCTAGACATACCGATAGCTTTAGAGACAGAATTCCAAAGATTTAATCTAGAAGCTGTGTCTAGTGTGTCAGCCATGCTTTCGGCCTTATCATTGAGGCCTACTGTTTTGGAGAGAATAAAGGAAGTTCAAATGAATGACACTGAATGCAATAACTATAAGTTGTGCATAAATTCTACTGACAAGTCGGATTCAACTGCTCAGCTGATGGAATTCTCAAGTTTCGAAATAGATGGTTTGTTCCGGCTGATACCAAACTTAGAAAGGAAATCCTTTATGAGGCACATTCCTCCAGACTTTCTGTTCATCGTGGAAGTACGAAAATGTACAGAGATCTCAAGCAACATTATTGGTGGCCTGGTATGAAGAGAAGTGTGGCGGAGTATGTGGAGTTATGTCTGGTTTGCCAGCAAGTCAAAGCTGAACATCAGAGGCCTGCTGGGACGCTGCAACCTTTACCAGTTCCTGAGTGGAAATGGGAACATATAACAATAGACTTTGTTGTGGGATTGCCTAGGACAGCGAAAGGACATGATGCAATTTGGGTGATACTCGACTGTTTAACCAAATCAGCTCACTTTCTGTCAATGAAGATAACATACTCGATGGATCAATTGGCTGAGTTGTATGTGCACGAGGTTGTTAGACTGCATGGAGTTCCAAGCACCATAGTTTTAGACCGAGACTCTAGATTTACATCTAAGTTTTGGAAAAATTTGCACAAGGCTATGGGAACACAGCTTAGTTTTAGTACAGCTTTCCACCCTCAAACCGATGGACAATCCGAAAGAACCATCCAAACATTGGAGGATATGCTCCGTGCATGTGTATTAGATTTTCAAGGTTCATGGAGCAAATACTTGTCCTTGGTAGAATTTTCTTATAACAATAGTTTTCAGGCAACAATAGGCATGGCACCATACGAGGCACTGTATGGACGAAAGTGCAGATCTCCATTATATTGGGATGAAGTTGGAGAAGCACAATTGATTGGTCCTGATATTGTGCAGCAGACAGTGGAGAAGATTGCTCTTATCCGACAAAGAGTCTTGACAGCTCAAAGTCAGCAGAAAAGCTATGCGGACAAAAGACGAAGGGAACTGGAATTTGATGTTGGTAATGAAGTTTTTCTCAAGGTGTCACCATTCAAAGGAGTTGTGAGATTTGGGAAGAGGGGAAAATTGAACCCCAGATTCATTGGACCGTTCCCAATCTTGAAAAGGATTGGACAGCCTACCAGTTACAGCTACCAGCCACTATGGAAGGAATCCATGATGTGTTTCATATCTCCATGCTTAAGAAATGTGTACGAGACCCTTCTCAGATTGTGCAACAGTAGTGTATTGAAGTTCATCCTACCCTTACATATGAGGAGAAACCAGTAAGAATACTAGACTATGCAGTGAAGGTGCTGCGCAACAAAGAAGTTCCGCTGGTGAAAGTCTTATGGCATAACCAGAACATTGAGGAGACAACTTGGGAGCGCTAGCAGGACATGATGGACCAATATCCAGAACTATTCAGGTACTGAATTTTGAGGATAAAATTCTTTTAAGGAGGGTAGATTGTAGCACCCGGTTCCATTGAATCAAAAATTTAAATTATTATTAATGATGTACTTTTATAGAAGGGTTGGGGGAGTTATTGATTAGGTTAATAAATGACTAGGCAAGGGCAGAAAAGTAATTGGAAATTTAAAAAAAAAATCGATAATGTATTTAAGGTTAGTGATTTGGGGTTTAGTGCTCGGTAGCCGCCACTAATTCCCTCATTTCTCTCTCGGCCTTCAGCTCTTCAACAGAAAACCTTCGGGCAATTTCCTTCTTACTCGATTCTCCTTCAACCTAGGTAAGCTCTCTTAGTTTGTCTGTGATTTTAACAATTAGTTAGCTGAGGGTGTACAATGTGTGAAGTTTCGAGGAATACTGTGAGTAAGTTGAGTTCGGGTTTAGTGTTGAATCAGAAATGCACAATGAACTAAGCTTCCAAACTAGTTTCCCTAGATTCATGAATAGATTAGAATGAGGCTTAGTAGAAATCTAATTGATATCCTTTCTATGACTTAGGTGAGCAAACTTCTGAAGTAGTTTGAAACCGAGCATTTACAGGAGAGCCAGGTAAGTAATACTAGTATTGCTTGCGCCTTCGGGCCTACATCACAAGACAGTAGGGTTTGTGCGTGTTTGTGAACATTTATTTTCAGCATAATATGCATCATATTTTAAAGGTACACGAAAATTAATTTGAATGCATATTGGTATGGTAAGGATTGAACATAATGAAACAGCTAAACGAATCAGCTTTACTGTTAAGAGAACTAATCCAACCCTTAATGAGACAGTGGATATTTATACTTTGGGAGAGTTGATCCAACTCCCAATTTCACAGGGGGATCTGAACAGTGAATCAGCTTTACTGTTAAGGGAACTAATCCAACCCTTAATGAGACAGTGGATATTTATACTTTGGGAGAGTTGATCCAACTCCCAATTTCACAGGGGGATCTGAACAGAAATGACGTATGAACAACTGAGAGGAGAAAGTAGAAATTGCATGATTAGGAATTCATGTTTCAGCATTTCATTCCTTTTTCATTATTGCTTTGCTTACTTAGCATTAGGCTAATAGATGAGTTTTGTGATGTAGGGGAAGAAGTAACTGTAGGTGATTTCTCTGAGTTAATTGAGGAGTAGGCTGGTTGGAGGAGCACATCCATGTTTCGGCCTGGTAAATTGATGAGGCGGGTTAACTGGTGTCATTGGTCTGAAGGTTTAGTTGGAAATATTTCAAATTGAGCATGTTGAGTTTTCATAACAGTAGAGATTTCAATGTTCTGAATACTTTTTCGAGATTTTCCAGTTAATAGTATTCTGTCGGGATTAATGTTGGTGCTCACTGGATTTTTAGTAATGTAATGGTTTGAAATGTTTTTGAATGGTCTCAGTGAAGTGAGTAAGATTCTTTCCTGTAGTTAGGATTGTGTGTGTATACCAAGGAGTAGATGAAATGTGGTTCTGTCCTCTATCGGCAGATGTTGTGTTGGTGTTCTGTCGCCTATCGGAAGATGTCTTCAGTGGAAGCCATCGGATGATATAGCAAGAAATTTGTCGTCCAGTAATCGGCATATGTAGCTTGTTTCATCGGAAGGGTATTGTTTTGCCCACTATCGGTAGAGGAAGTCTATCGGTAGATGTCAGGTTATAGTTGTGTTGTCTATAGGATGATGTCTCAGTAAACTCATCGGCAGATGCGTGCTGACGTCATCGGAAGGTGTAGGTTTAAGTCTATCGGATGATGTCTCAGTAAACTGATCGGCAGATGCGTGCTGACGTCATCGGAAGGTGTAGGTTTAAGTCTATCGGATGATGTCTCAGTAAACTCATCGGCAGATGTGTGCTGACGTCATCGGAAGAGGTAGAGAGTATTTTGTCGTTTAGTCACCGGTGGATGTAGAACAAAGTCGATCGGATGAAGGAAATCATTTGGCTGACGTCATCGGAAGATGTAGAGTGCATTTTGTCGTTTTGCCACTGGATGATATCTTCCATTTTCTGCTTTAGCCCCTTTTGTTGACTTTGTTCAGCGGGCGATGTGTTTGACTTTTGAAACTTATGAAGTGTTTTGCGATTTAATCCTTTATTCCTTTTGCCGTTTATCCCCAAAATTCTAACTGAGTATTCAAGCATTATACATTAGGCTTGTTTAACTTGATTTTTACTTAAACGATTTTCGCTGCAAGTTTTCAAAAAAAATATGATTGAAATTTTTAGTCATGTACGGGCATGGTGTGACAAACCGGGTTCAGAAAACTCGGGGCGTTACATTGATGCATTGGATAGTAAACATGTAGAGGTTTACGAAATGTATTAGATCGTTCAAATTTGATGAAAAAAGAGTGAGTTATGGCCGATTGAAAATTGGGCAATGTAAAGGGGTAAAATTTGGGATTTTGGGTTTGATGTTGTAGAGTTAGTTTAGTCTTGGTTAGAAAAAGAGTAAGTATCCCTTAGATTTATCATTAATGATTTCTAAGTTAATTCCATGTTTATGCTAGGTGAATGAGTTGAGCATTTAGCGTAACAGAAGCGGGTGAATACGTTACGGAGATCCAAGTAAGTAATGGTTGCGTGTGCTTTGCCTTCGGGCTTACACCATTGAACGGTAGGGTTGTTTGATTGGTTGTGTGTTTGGTTTTGTTATTTTTGTTGGTTGAGCATTTGTATTGGCATGCATCATGTTTTCAAACTACGAAAAATGAGTTTGTAGCATGTTTATGAAATGTGAGCACGAAATGTAAAAAGATAAGAAGAGATTGCAACGTGGTCTCGAGTAGAGCCGCCTCGTCGGGGAGTAGTGCTAGTGTAGCACCTCAAGAGAGCCTCTACGAGAGATGCACCGCTGAAAATACGTAATTTGTCATGAGTATGAACGCCTTGTCGTTAACGTGCTAGAGAGAGCACTAGAGGGTTCTATGATGGATATGGAAGGAGATCGTCGTATGGCCGTCCTGTGAGCGGGGCTCAGATGTGTGCCTCCGATCTTGCTCTGCTGGGTCAAGGCGTGGCCATCCTAGACGATTATATGATGGGGGCCTGCTTGATCCACGCGAAAAAGTGAAAAATTAATAAAATGAAAACAAAACGATAACAACAGAACGTGTAGAAACTGCATGTGTTAGGGGTTGAGTATGCATTGTTTTTAAGTTCATTATTCCATACTTGCTAAGCATTAGGATTACGTTTTGTGTTTGATGGTGTAGGTGGCGACAAGCTTTCATGTGAGCCTTATGAGCGTGGGCAGGATTAGGCTGGCAGTTGGGGGATGCACTTGTGCATGCCGGTGCTGGCAACATTGTTAGGGCGATTCCGACCGTGTTCAGTGTGCGAGGTGTGGTGTTTTGTTGAGTCTTTGTTGAAAGAATTAGGGTTGTGTAAGTTAAGGTATTTAGAACCCCTTTGGTGTGGGGACTATGGTTTTGCTTTATAAATTGGTTGGTTTTATAGGTTTTGGTTTTAAATAATTAAATGTTACGCTATCTGAATTTTTAAAAGAAACGTTGTTAGTTTTCATGAATTTTTACGTTTTCGGTTATGTTTCCGAGTCGTGTTTTTGGGATTTTAATGTGTCGAGGGGTGGAAAATATTAGAAGATGGTTTGGTTATGTTTTAGGTGAAATGTAGGGTTGTGAAGTGAAGAAAATTGGAAAAGGTGGAAAAATGGTCGAAGTACGCATGTGCATGGCTGGAGGCGCGCAGGCGCAGGCTGGTGGCGCGCAAGTGCGAGAGTGGGCACGCGCAGTGCCCAGCACCGATCGATTGGCGCGAAGCACCGATCGATCGCCCCTCGCTTGCACTGCTGCGTGCGTGGTGCACACAGCAACAGCACGCGGGGCGCACGTTGCTTGCCCGCAGAGGCAGCGCGCACGCGCGTGCGGCGCCCCTTGTGACCCAACTTCAATTTTTTTAAAATTTTCTATTTTCAAATATGCTTTAACCTGACATTTTTTAATGTCTTTTGTACGTATTTTACGAACGTTTTCCACATATTTTCAAGTGTTTGACTAACCTGAAAACCGAGTTGAAATTTTATCGAAACGCAATTTAGTCTTCATTTTTAAATGTTGTAAAATCATAATGTGATATCCGAGGGTGAGTTAAGTAGCGACCCGAGTTAGGGGAAAACCTAGGGTGTTACAGTGCGCGCGTTGTAGTCTGCCTGATGGCGCGCGATGGGCGCGCGGTGGACGCGCGATGCATGCGCCACGGGCGCGCGGGGTGCGCGAGGGATGCGCGCACCGAAGGTTAGGCGCACCCTATGCATGTGTCCTTTACGTTTTTAAGGTCCCAAGTCTTAAGCGATGTTTTTCGACCTTAAACGAGTCATTTTAAATACATTTTATGTTAGGCTTCAAATGTCAATAAAAAAGGATCGATTGTCCAAGTCCGTTCTTTAAGTGTAAAGGAAAAATGAAAAAAAATTTATGTCAATGAACGAAGTATAGGTAAGAGTATGTCACGACAAGTCCATGGCTGCCCTATGAGATTGGGGTCGTCACATATGCATTTTGTTCTTCTCTGGGACTATGTAAAATCGGGCACCCATGTTATTTGTTCTTCTCTTGGACCATGTAAAACAGTCCCTTCCTAGGACCTACTGTAATCTCTGCGCATACTACCCTATTCGAGCCCCTTTAACCCATGTCAAGTGAAAAGAAAAGAAAAGAAAGTACAAGTTTTATGAAACGTTCATGCATGCTCATTCATTGCATTATACATTACTGGTTGAGCTTCAGGCTCATTAGATGAACCTCGTGATGTAGGTGACAGAAGTACAGGTGAGGATTTTACGCACTGTCAGGATTGAGAAGGCAATTGATGCATCACGTCCGTGGCAGTTACTTGGGGTTTTTCGGTAATTTTGACCCGTGGGCTAGTATGTATATGTTTTGTCCCAAGTGTATGGACATGTTTTGATTTAAGTCACGTGCAAAATGAATTTATGAATTAGAATGTTTCGATAAACCATGTTTTAATGTATGGAAATGTTTTGGTATGAAAACACGTTTGATGTAAAGAAATGTCTTGTACAAAAAGGGATAGATTTGAAATGAATATGGTACGTTTTGACAATTGAAGTGTGAAAATATTTTGGATATGAAAATGGGTTGTTTAAAGTAGAAATGATATGTTTTGAAAATTGAAATGGTTGGATTTTAACGTATTGACTTTGGTTTTTAAACGATAGGCTTTCACGCAAGATTTAAGTCTTCCGCTACACGTTTCAAAACAATTTAAAGTTATTTTAAAAGTTTCTTTTTCTTTGAGTTCTTTCAAAGTTTTTATAAAAATAAAGTAAGTTAAGTTTTTAAGGACGACTGAACTACAGGTCGTCACAAGAGTTGCTTGAGAAGGGTTACATCCGAGAATCCATGAGCCCTTATGCGGTTCCTACACTATTAGTTCCAAAGAAGAATGGGTCTATCATGATGTCCTATCAGAGCTCCCGGGTTTTAAAATCGTTTTTGTAGACTGCTCGATTGCACAGCCACTATGCGAACATCCTTCCTCAACTGTAAGTACGTTTAAATGCTTTATTTGATTTTGATTTCTTAGAGTTGTTTGTTTTAACTTTTATAGGAGTTATAGAAAAATGGTTCGAGCGAGAGATGCCGGGGATGAAGCCCTGGATAGGCTTACTGATTTGCTGGATCGTCAGACCCAGCATATGGATAGACAAGCGCAACAGGTTGAGAGTGTCACGACACCGACACTGTACCCAATTTCCGTACTATTTTTTTTATAAACTTTAAATAAACTCTAAGCGGAACCTGAACCGAAATCGAAACCAGAATCGAAATCGGAATTGAATTCTAACTTTTAAAACAATTTAATTAAAACTTAAAACAATTTAATTAAAACTTAAATTAATTAAATAAATAATTAATAAAAAAAAGGAGGCGATTATTCGCCCATAAATGGGGCGAATAATCGCCCCATAGGCGATTGCAACAGGCGATTACTCGCCTGTTGCATATCGCCTGTGGCGATTGCTCGCCACAATTTGTGGCGAGCAATCGCCACACCCTCTGGATTTCTCCAGAGGGTGGCGATGCAATCGCCACGCCTGGCGAATGTTCGCCAGGCGTTCTGCCCCCCTTCCTTTTCTTTCCTCATTTCTTCCTCCTGCTCCACGTACATAATCAAACTTACATCTGATATAATACATTCAAATTCGCCTCATTCCCCACTTCATCAACCACCCAAAACAACAACTCAAAACCCCATTAACACGTAATCAATTTTCGTAAAAACAATTTGCGTGGATATGTTTAAAAATCGAACATTTCCCTAATATCAAAACATTTTCAAAATACATTTACAAAACGTTTAAACTACGAAAGGTAACCTATCAACTACCAGAACCAAACATTCTAAAATGTCTATACAATTCACCAATACAAAACATCCCAAAAGAACCCCAAAATCTATACATACATCCCCACGGGTTGGTAAGCGTCGACTGCGCAAACACACTGCCGTAGCCATCCTCCGTCAACTGGACTCAAGCCTCCGGAGGAGGGACATCCTCACCTGTATCCTCGTAATCACCTACACCATACAATACACTATGAGATAAAAATCTCAGCAAGCCCTCATAAATGCAACTATATGCTATGCGTGTGAGTTCAGAAATCATGTAGCATTTTCTTTACTTTACTCTGTGGGTGTCACCGAGATCTCAGCCTCCTAATCGGAGAGAGCACATCCAGCGGTCGGACTACTTTTTCCAGCTAGAAGAGGGGGGTACACGCTTACAACACGTACAGCCGTGCTTGAGCCCCATCTCGCATGACCATACATATGAGTGCAATAGATGTGGTATTGTGACAAGCCCCTGCGTGCCTCCACAATAGGTCAAGCCCCTCTCCAGGCCACATTACGAGTACATAATAGATGTGGTATTGTGACAAGCCCTTGCGTGCCTCCACAATAGGTCAAGCCCCTCTCCAGGCCACATCGCCATTTTTAAAACATTGTGCGTAAATTCATTTTCATGCTCTTTCTTTAAAACACGTGATGCATGAACAGTTCATAACAGAATTTAAACACTCAGCATACATACCATCAAAACTGTAAAATATAAACTACAAAACAATTAAACCTAACTACCCAACCAAAGTAATATAAACTAGTGCGTCACCAAACTCCTCAAACGACTTCGATGTACGGTGTAGGCCAATCGGCCAGAAAAGAATCACGAGAACTTACCTCGTATCCGAAGCAGCTCAAGCTCCGTTCACGAGCGTTGTTTGTCTGAAGCAAAACACAATATCAACGTTAAAACTAATTTAAGCTATCGATCGTCTGTAACGACCCATTTTTCCAGCAAGATATTGTCCGCTCTGGGGATTGGGCCGTAGCCCAATATCCTCCCCTCACGACTTTGTTTGGCGAGAACTTCCCGGAAGGTCACCCAACCTGAAATTGCTCTCGCCGAAGCACTTTTAACTTCGGATTCTTATGGGATCCATTGTCAATTGTGCTCCAAAACGCGTCTTGCTATCTTGGGAGGGGATCTCTTACATATGTTTCATTTCCATGTACTTCCCCAAGCGATGTGGGATTGTGACAACCCCCTCTTTACGACCCAGGATTCGCCTATACTCGAGTCCGGGATTCGCCTACACTCGGCTTAGGTCCCGAGGTTTGCCCGCAACCCGAGGTGCGACTTTGTTTGGCGAGAACTTCCCGGAAGGTCACCCAACCTGGAATTGCTCTCGCCGAAGCACTTTTAACTTCGGATTCTTATGGGATCCATTGTCAATTGTGCTCCAAAACGCGTCTTGCTATCTTGGGAGGGGATCTCTTACATATGTTTCATTTCCATGTACTTCCCCAAGCGATGTGGGATTGTGACAACGCCCTCTTTACGACCCAGGATTCGCCTATACTCGAGTCCGGGATTCGCCTACACTCGGCTTAGGTCCCGAGGTTTGCCCCGCAACCCGAGGTTTGCCCCGCAGTCGTACACATATGTTCACATTCGGGTCATCACAATCACCCCCTTCGGGGGCCCAACGTCCTCGTGGCCACATTTCCGGTTGGGTACAAGCTTTGATACCATTTGTAACGACCCATTTTCCCAGCAAGATATTGTCCGCTCTGGGGATTGGGCCGTAGCCCAATATCCTCCCCTCACGACTTTGTTTGGCGAGAACTTCCGGAATTTGTAACGACCCATTTTCCCAGCAAGATATTGTCCGCTCTGGGGATTGGGCCGTAGCCCAATATCCTCCCCTCACGACTTTGTTTGGCGAGAACTTCCCGGAAGGTCACCCAACCTGGAATTGCTCTCGCCTAAGCACTTTTAATTTCGGATTCTTATGGGATCCGTTGCCAATTGTGCTCCAAAACGCGTCTTGCTATCTTGGGAGGAAATCTCTTACATATGTTTCATTTCCATGTACTTCCCCAAGCGATGTGGGATTGTGACAACCCCCTCTTTACGACCCGGGATTCGCCTATACTCGAGTCTGGGATTCGCCTACACTCGGCTTAGGTCCCGAGGTTTGCCCCGCAGTCGTACACATACATTCACATTCGGGTCATCATATCGTCCAAATTTACAAAACCTCAACTAAGGAATTTCCTAACATTCCAACTTAACTTATCGAGGCATTAAATCCATTAATCTGCGTTCGATACCCCAAAATTCAATTTACGAGTTTTCTGAAAACCCGAAATTGACAAATTTAACATTTCTCCTAAATCGTCCTATCTTCTTCCAATAACGTTTAATACGTACAATACGTTCGTAAACTATAACAATCTATCAATTTCGAGCCCTAAATCTCGATTTTAATCGAAACCCTAAACGAACCCTAATTGATTTAACTCTACGAAACTCGGAATTTAACGCTCTAAAACTTTAGAATCATACCTAGAGTCGCGAGAGAAGGAGAAAACGTGAAGGATCGGAACGATCGGAACGGGGAACGGAGGTTGAAATGTCAAACGGCCGTGGAGGGGAAAAGGAGAAATCGCCGTGGCTCTCTGGCGATTCACGAAGGCAGGGAAGAAATGGGGAGGAAAAAGAAGATGTGTAATTTTATAAAAATTGATTTTGGAAAAGACCATTTTGCCCTTAACATTTAATTCTATTTGTTCCATCTTTTATCTCGTTAATTGATCGAATATTCGGGTTCTCCAAGTTTCCTTATTTTGCCAATATGTCCAACTTACTATTCGGGATTCATTAAAACTGTCCGTTCGCAATTCGGACCTCATTTACTATTTTTACTAAAACGTCATTTACATTACGATGGAGGTAATTACTCGGAATATGGCGTTTAATTTCCGAAAACTCCCGTAAATTTCTTAAAATTCCAATTAATCGTTAGGATTTTAATGACGCTTCCTTTTCATGAAACAGACCCGATTTGACATATTTACAAAAATGCCATAATATAATATACGAATCCGTACAAGCCGGGTATTACAGAGAGTTTAGTGAATCGTGAAAATCAGAGGGCTCGGGATATAGTAGTTCCGGACAATCACAGCATGGAGAGGTTCCAAAAACTATGGCCTCCAGTATTCAATGGACAATCAACAGACCCCTCTATTGCTGAGGAGTGGGTTCGAACGATGGAAGATATGTTGGCTTATGCCAAAGTGGAGAATGCTGAGAAGGTCACGTGCGCCACATTCCACCTGGCATTGGATGCCCGATTTTGGTGGGCTTCAATTAAAGCGACTACGGACGTGACATTGATGAGGTGGGAACGGTTTAAGACTGTGTTCTTTGATAAATACTTTAGCCGTACCGTGAGGACGGCAAAAAGAGTAGAATTCACGTAACTGAAGCAGACCAGTACAGTTGCGGAATATATTAAGAAATTTGAGGCTTTATCCCGGTTTGCATTGCGTTTAGTCAGCGATAATGAAGACAAGGTGCAACAATTTATGGATGGACTAAATTCGGATATTCGAAAGAATATCATAGTGTTTGGCATTTTTGATGTGCCCTACGAGGACATCGCAGCAAGAGCCTTGGAGTTTGAGGCTGCGGAATTGACTTGTGTGAAACCAAAAAAGCCTGCTAGGGGTTTCTTTCGCAAAATTCATCCTCAATCACGAAATAGAGGTTGGCAACAAAAAGGACAGCCCCCAGTACAACAACAAAGGGGAGTCAAGAGACCATTTGAAGGAGGTAATGACCAGGGCAAAGGAAAACAAGTACAGGGGACTACTCAATTGCCTTGGTGCCCTAAATGCTAGAAGGAGCATAGCGGCGAGTGCCGATTGGGCACAGATAGATGTTTTCGGTGTGGAGAGAAAGGTCATTTGGTTAAAGATTGCCCGAAGCCGGGCCGAGAACAGCCAGGCAGAGACCAGAGGAGGGTTATGCCAAGGATCTTCGCCTTTATCGAGCCTGGCGACATCGACGACGAGGCTCAGCCATCTGTTATAGCAGGTACTATCTTAGTCATGGATGTACCAGTATTTTCTTTGATAGACACGGGAGCTACGTACTCCTTCATTTCAACTGCTTGCATGACTAGATTGGGGTTAGTGTCTGAGTTAACAGAGTATGAGTATAAAGTAATGCTGCCTTCGGGAGCACATATGCAGTCAGATCATGTTTTTCAGAGCAATGTCGTCTCGGTGGGGAATAACACACTCTATGCCTTGTTGATAGTTATGGGCATAGAGCGGTATGATCTAATTTTGGGAATGGACTGACTGTCACGCCATTTCGCTACCATTGACTGCCGATCTGTGTTGGTAACTTTTCAGCCTCCGGATAAGGAAGAGTTTTTATATCAGGCAATAAATAGGTCGAGTGGGTCACCTATTTTCTATTCTATAAAGGTCCGAGAGCAGTTTAAGGGCGAATGTTCTGTTTATCTGGTTACAGTGATCGATACTCAGCTGCTCAAAGGGGTAAAACCAGAAGACCTTCTAGTAGTTAGAGAATTCTCTGAGATCTTCCTCGACGATCTTCTCAGATTACCGGCGGATAGAGAGATCGAGTTTACTATTGATGTTTATCCAGGCTCGGGGCCTGTATCGAAGAATCCGTACAGGTGACACCTGCTGAACTAAAGGAGTTGGAGTCTCAGTTAGAAGAGTTGTTACATAAGGGGTTTATTCTACCCAATTTCTCTCCTTGGGGTGCGCCAGTTCTGTTTGTTAAGAAGAAGGACGGAACTCTCCGAATGTGTGTAGATTACAGAGAGTTGAATAAGCTAACAGTGAAGAATAAATACCCGCTGCCCCAGATTGATGACCTGTTTGACCAACTACTGGGTGCTCGACTATTTTCGAGGATCGACCTACGCTCAGGTTATTATTAGTTGAAGGTTCGGAGGGAAGATGTTCAGAAAACGGCCTTCCGAATGGGGTATGGACATTACGAATTTCTTGTGATGTCTTTTGGACTTACGAATGCTCCTGCAGCTTTTATGGATTTTATGAACCGTGTTTTTAAGGAGTATTTAGACAAGTTTGTCGTCGTCTTCATTGATGACATCTTGATCTATTCAAAGACAAAGGAAGAGCACGAGAAGCACTTGCGAATTGTTCTTAGGACTTTATGTGAGCACCAATTGTATCCAAAGTTCTCTAAGTGCGAGTTTTGGCTGGACAGAATAAACTTTCTCGGCCATACCATATCTCAGGAGGGAATCTCAGTGGATCCAACTAAGATCGAAGTTGTCAGGGATTGGCCACAGTCTAAGAATGTGCGTGAGGTACGCGGGTTTCTCGGATTGGCTGGATATTACAGGAAGTTCAATGAGGGATTTTCAAAGATCGCAGTCCCTCTATCCCGATTGACGAGGAAGAATGAAAAATATGTATGGTCGACTGCATGCGAAAAGAGCTTCAATGAACTGAAATAAAGACTGACTACAGCACCAGTGTTAACATTGCCTGTTGAAGGTGATAAGTTTAGTATTTATTGCGACGCTTCAAAGATCAGACTGGGGTGTGTATTAATGCAGGAGGGCAGAGTCATTGCTTATGCTTCTTGGTAGTTGAAGTCGTACGAGCAAAATTATCTGACACACGATCTTGAGCTTGCAGCGGTTGTCTTTGCTTTAAAATTTGGAGACACTATTTGTATGGGTAGCAGTGTGAGGTGTTCTCAGATCACAGGAGTTTAAAATATTTGTTTACGCAGAAGGAACTCAATATACGACAGCGAAGATGGTTGGAGTTTGTTAAAGATTATGACTTTGAGATTAAATACCACATAGGGAAGACAAATAAAGTCGCAGACGCCTTGAGCAGGATGCCTTCTACTAGTCAGTCTTTGCTTGCATCAATGTCAGTAATGCTAAGGTATGAGATCGAGAGGTTTGATGCAGAGATGGTGGCTGAGTTGTCCATTATGCTCACGAACGTTTCTCTTAGGCTGACAATAATTGACAAACTCCGAGAAGCTCAGAAAGAAAACTTGGAGTGTGAGAGATATCGATTGATCATGACATCTGAGGACCCGTTCGATTTCAGTTTGTTGGATGATGGCATATTGAGATTCAGACATAGGTGGTATGTGCCTAACAATGAGGAGCTGAAGAGAGAGATCTTAATCGAGGCACACTCCTCGGCATACTCAGTGCATCTGGGGAGTACAAAAATGTATAGAGACTTGAGACAACACTTCTGGTTGCCGAACATGAAGAGAGAGATTTCCAGGTATGTGGAAACCTGCCTGGTTTGTCAACAGGTTAAGGCAAAACACCAAAGATCAGTCGGAACCTTACAGCCATTGCCGATTCCGGAGTGGAAATGGGAGCAAATCTTTATGGATTTCATTGTTGGACTCCCGAGAACGACGAAAAGGCATGATGGCATTTGGGTGATAGTGGACCATTTGACAAAGTTGGCCTACTTTCTATCAGTGAAGATGACCTATTCTATGGATCAGCTTGTCAAGCTGTATGTGCAGGAAATTGTCATATTGCACGGAGTACCCATTTCGATCTTCTCCAGTAGAGATGACAGGTTTACTTTGAAATTCTGGAAGAGTCTACATAAGGCTATGGGGACTCAGTTGAATTTTAGCATGGCGTTTCATCCTCAGACTGACGGGCAGACAGAAAGAACAAATCAGATTCTTGAGGATATACTTAGAGCTTGCGTGCTGGAGTTTTAGGGCTCGTGGAGTCGATATTTGCCCTTGATTGAGTTCTCGTACAATAACAGCTTCCAGGCTACAATTGGCATGGCTTCGTACGAGGCGTTGTATTGTCAAAAATGCGGATCTCCGCTATATTGGGACGAGGTCGGCGAGGCTAGTGTAGTTGGCCCAGATATTTTATAGCAAACAGCGGAGAAGATCGCTGTTATTCGACAACGTATAGAGATAGCACAGAGCCGCCAGAAAAGTTATGCTGACACCAGACGGAGAGAATTGGAGTTCAATGAGGGTGACAATGTATATTTGAAGATTTCTCCGTTTAAAGGCGTTATGTAGTTCGGAAGAAAGGGCAAGTTGAACCCTCGTTATGTGGGGCCCTTTTCTATTTTGAAGAGGATCGGGACTATGGCGTACAAGTTACAGCTTCCGACGTCCATGGAAGCATTCACGATGTGTTTCACCTGTCCATGCTCAGAAAATGCATGCGTGATCCATCACATGTCATTGAGACAAGAGAGATCGAGGTGCAACCAACGCTAACCTACGTGGAAAAGCCGGTACAAATTCTAGAGTCCTCTATCAAGGTGTTGCGCAATAAGGAGATCCTACTGGTAAAGGTTTTATGGCGGAATCATGATGTAGAGGAAGCTACTTGGGAGAGGCAGCAGGATATGATGTCTAAGTATCCTGAACTGTATGTATAGTCAAATTTTGAGGACAAAATTTTAATTAAGGTGGATGGAATGTAACACCCGGTTTTACGAGATTTTATTATTCTAATAAATAATGGCATTTTTGTAAATACGTCAAATTAAGTCTGTTTTGCGAACGGAAATTTTTAATGGAGCCTTAATAATAAATTGGAATTTATGGTGAAATATGAAAATTTGGAGAAACCGAATCGTTAGATAAATAACGAAATAAATGAAAAAACAAATAGAAAATCAATGGAAGGGAAATTAAGTAATTTGCCAAGCCAAATTTTATAAAATTGCATAACTCCCTCTCCCCCTCACGCGACTTCTCCTCCAGCAAGAAACTCCCTCCCCTCTCGGCGATTCTCTTCCCCTCCCACGCGACTCTTCTCTCCAGCGATGAAAGCTCGCTTTCTGGCGATCCAACCTTCGCATTTCTTCCTTGTCTTTTCTCCCTAGGTAAGAATCTACTGTTTTGGAACGTTAGATTTTGGTTTTCGCGAAGTTATACGGTTAGGGTTTCGTTTAGGGTTTTGTTAAAAACGTGGATTAGGGTTTGAAATCGATAGGTTTACCATGTTTATGGCCCAAATGGGCGTATTAATGGTTGTTGGTAAGAATTAGTTGGATTAATGAGGGTTGTTGAGGTTTTGGGTGGTTGAAGGTTTTAAAAACCCCATTAATGGAGGTTTAGAAATTCACGAGCATGAATTGTTCGATAAAATGCCTCGACGAGTTAAATTAGAGTTTTAGGGAATTTCCTTTAACTAGGAGTTTGTAGTTTTTGAAACTCAATGGTTTAGACTCGATTTAACGACGATTGTTGTGAATTGCCATAGGTGAACAACGCTCGTGGACGGAACTTAAATTGCAACAAACGCGAGGTAAGTCTTCGTGACTTGTTTGGCCGATTGGCCTACACCGTAAGAATAGTTGTTGATCGAGGTTTTTGGTGAATTCAGATGCTTCGGGGTGATAGGATGGGTAGTTTAGGTTGATTGTGTATTAGAATGCTTTCCTAGGTTTTTTTACGCATTGTTCTATGTTTTTACTCGTATTGCACGATCCATGTTCATGCACCATGTTTTCGAAAAGCATAGAAAATGAATTTCCGTATTTGTTTTCATGAAAAGAAACGCCTAATGAAAAGATATGAAATGTATGTAATCCCAGTCACATCGGGGTGGTGTTTAGACATGGTTGTCCTAAGAGGAGGAGCGTGTTTTCCCTCTGCAGATGAAAAGGGCTATCTAACTGCGAGATGTGCCCTCTCTATCTGGTGAGTCAACCCCTGGTGACACCTACCGCTATGTAACTAAATAATGAAAGAGAAATGCATATTTTTGCAAACCCCGCACGCATAGCATTCATCTTCATTTACGAGACTTGCTGAGCTCTTTAGCTCATAATTTATTTTCTATGGTGTAGGTGAATTTGATACAGGTGAGGACGACAATCCTCCACCCGAAGTATGAGCAGGTTGAAGGAGGATGGCCCATGGGAGTGCACTGGCAGTCGGTAGGAATTTTGACCTGTGGAGATGTAAGTAAATGTTTTGGGGATTTTGATAGATAAAAGGATAGGAAAATTGTATAGATGACTCATTTTAGGATGCTTGGTAACTGGATAGATAACGTATAGTATTTTGTTATGTCTTCGATATTTTCAAACAGAGGAGAATGTTCAATTTTTAAACGGATCCACGCGATTCATTTTTATGAAATTTGGTTATGTTTTAAATATGTTTTGAGTCGGTTTTTGGGTGATTGGTGGAGTGAGGATTGTATGTGGGTAGTAGTGTTGTTATGAAATGTATTTAGAGGTAAATTGATGAAGATATGGAGTGGAAGTGTGAAGTGTGTGAGTATGGTGTGCAGGGTAATGAAGGGAGAAAGAAAAGGGAAGAGGAAGAGGAAAAGAGGAGCAGCTCTCTGGATTTCAAAATCCAGAGAGTCTGCCGATCGATCGCCAGGAGGGGCGATCGATCGGCAGAAGAGAGGCGACTCTCTGGAAATTCCAGAGTGTCTGCCGATCGATCGCTTGTAAAAGGGCGATTGATCGACTGGTGATCGATCGCGAGGGGCAATCGATCGCCTGGTGTGGGGGCGATCGATCGCCCCCCTTATTTTACACAGCTGATCGATCGGCTGTCTAAGGGCTGATCGATCGGCCATACAATTTTCGGGTGAAATGCCCTTTTTGCCCAATGATTTCCTGCCAATTGTTTTCTTTAAATGAATTTCAAAACAAATTTTAATAAGTTAAATGTTGATTAAGGCCTTTAAAGATGAAATTTACTTAGTGCGCAAAATGAAAAAAATTATACGGGAAATAAGGGTACAGTATTAAGGGTCGCTACATGTGCGTTGATAGTCAGGCCTTCAATCAAATTACCATCAAGTATAGGTTTCCCATTCCTAAACTTGAAGACATGTTGGATGAACTTAATGGGGTTTAAATCTTCTCCAAGGTAGATTTGAAAAGTGGCTACTATCAAATTCGGACTAAAGAAGGAGATGAGTAGAAAATGGCCTTCAAAAGTAAGTATGGCCTCTATCAATGATTAGTGATGCCTTTTGGCCTTTCTAATGCCCTTAGTACATTTATGAGACTTATGCACTTCGTTCTTAAAGATTTATTGGGAAAATTCATAGTGGTTTAGTTTGATGACATTTTTGTATATAGCGTGGATTCCAACTCACATTTGGATCATCTTAAAGTCTTATTTGATACTCTTAGAGATGTCAAATTATATGGAAATCTCAAGAAGTGCTCTTTTATACAAAAGATGGTTCATTTTCTCGGTTTCATCATTACCAAAGAAGGTATAGAAGTAGAGGAATCCAAAATTGAAGCTATAAGGGATTGGCAGACCCCCAAAAGGAATTTCAGAAGTAAGAAGCTTTCATGGTTTAGCTTCATTTTATTAAAGATTTATTAAGAACTTCAGCTCAATTGTGTCCCCTTTGACCGATTGCATAAAGAAGGGAGTTGAATTTCGTTGGACTCAACCTTGTCAACAAAGCTTTGTCATGCCCCTATCCTTGTACTACTCGATTTCAACAAAGTTTTTGAAGTAGAATGTGATGCTTCTAGAATAGGGATTTGAGTATTGCTTATGCAAGAAGGTAAGCCACTCGACTATTTTAGTGAGAAGTTCAAGGGGGTTACTTTTAAACTACTCTATGTATGACAAGAAGTTTCTAGCCATCATTCGACCCCTTGAGGTTTGGCAACATTATCTACTCCCGAAGTGTGACAACCCTTAGTTCCTATACCTTAATTTCCCGTAAAACTTTTTATTTTTAAACTTCTAAATCAAGTCTAAATTATTGAATCCATCCTCAAAACCATTTAAAGAAAACATTATATTTATATATAACAATAAAGGTAAAAAAAAAACAGAGCTGGCAATCGGGGCAAAATGGGCATAATGCCCGAAAATCAGCTAGCCGATCGATCAGCCATTTCAGTTGATCGATCGGCTGTGACATTTATTTGCTAGGCGATCGATCGCCCCTTGGCGATCACACTCAGCCAATCGATCGCCCTCACAGGTGATCGATCGGCTAACTCTCTGGAAAAACCAGAGAGTTGGCCAACATGAGGGCCGATCGATCGGCCCTCCCTGGAGATCGATCGGTAAACTCTCTGGAATCCGAATTCCAGAGAGCTGCCTTCTTTCTTTCTTTCTCCCTGCACATTACACACTCATACTACACAATTTTTCTCCCTACCTCTTTCCCTTCATCAACTTACTTCTAAACACGTTTCATAACAAACACTTCAACATAATTCACTCTTAGCCTCATTCATCCCTCAATTCATCAATCACCCAAAAACTACCCGAAACATATTAGAAAATGTGGCCCAATTTCATAAAAAAAAATTGCGTGGATCCGTTTAAAAACTAAACGTTTCCCTATGTTTAAAATTTTCTAATGTCATCTAACTCTAACGCACCCAAAGTACCTATACAACTTTCCCCCACGGGTCAAAATAACAACGACTACGCCAGCGCACTCCCACGAGCATTCTCCATCAACACGTCCATTCGTCAGGTGGAGGAGCGTCATCCTCACCTGTATTGTAAATGTAACACCCGAGTTTTTTTGGGTTTCCGCTCCAAGGCTATTTTCGTAAATAAGTAAATTATGTCAGTTTTGCAGGCGGATAGTTTTATTAGGACCCTAGAAATTTATGGGGATTTGTAGAAGAATAAGTGAAAATTTAGAAACCCAAATCGAGAAGAGTAATGCTAGAGTTCCCGTTTTAGCCCTTTAGTAGTATTCGTAAAAACACAACAAAATACTATCAATCATCCAAAGCACTATACATCATCAATCCAGTTGCCAAGCACCCTAAAATGAGTCATCTATACTCTTCTAATGTCATCTAACTCTAACGCACCCAAAGTACCTATACAACTTTCCCCCACGGGTCAAAATAACACCGACTACGCCAGCGCACTCCCACGAGCATTCTCCATCAACACGTCCATTCGTCAGGTGGAGGAGCGTCATCCTCACCTGTATTGTAAATGTAACACCCGAGTTTTTTTGGGTTTCCGCTCCAAGGCTATTTCGTAATAAATTATGTCAGTTTTGCAGGCGGATAGTTTTATTAGGACCCTAGAAATTTATGGGGATTTGTAGAAGAATAAGTGAAAATTTAGAAACCCAAATCGAGAAGAGTAATGCTAGAGTTCCCGTTTTAGCCCTTTTAGTATATTAATTCGTAAAAATAGTAAATCAAGTCCGTTTTACGAAAAGAAAGTGTTATTAGGGTCCTAACGATTAATGTGAATTTGTGGAGATATACGGGATTTAACGGGATTTACGGAAGGCAAAACGGTATGTTAATGTTTAATAGGGAATTAATATTAGGATTATTATTATTATTATTATTATTATTTTTATTAATAATAATAATTAAAATCAACAGAATGGTTAAACCATTCTGTTGGTTTCAACGAGCTCGAGCTCGAGCCCGACGCCGAGAGCGAACAGGGGAGGAGGAGGCGACGAGCGACGATTTCCGACGGCCATCACCGGCGTTTTCTGGCCCTCTCCGGCCAGACGATGGCGACGTGCGATCTCCGGCCATCTCCGCGCGCAACCCGACCGGTAAGCTCGATTTTCTCCTTATTTTCAGTTCGGTTTGAGGCAGTGGGTGGCGAGCTCGATTGAGCTCTGATCACCGGCCAATTTCGGTCACTTCCGGCGTGGGTTTGCCGACCCTAGGGCCGGCTATTGTTGCTTGGCCGTGGAATGCCCAATTTGGGCGAAAATCAGTGAAACCGATTTAGGGCAATTTGGCTTTGGTGAGTGTAGCTTCGATTTTGGGTTAGATTATTCTAATTGAGGGTATGTGTGGTCGATTGAGGAGGAAATGAGTAGAATTTGATGAAAAATCAAAAAGGGGGAAAATTTCGGGAAATGGCAGAATCGGGTTTTGCCTGAATTGACCTAGCTCCGGTCGTTTGTTTTAAAATTTCTTTTGGCAGATTAAAATAGGTTATTAGAGGAGTACGTGGCCGCTGGAATCGTTCGATTCCGATAACCGGCGCAAAAGTTACGCGCGTTTGAGTTTCGGGTCAATTTTTACCGAACCCAAATTAGTGGCCCATTTTATTAGGTTTTAGTTGGATTAGGCTAGAAATAGTAATTTGAGATGTTTTCACGAAAATAAGAGTTTAGTTATGCCCGAACGAAATGAGTTAGAGTTTTTGAAGAAATTGTCTTAGCTTGGGATTTCGTTTAGCTTTGAAATGGATGATTTAGATTAATACTAATGACGTGCTATGAAATGCCTTAGGTAATCCAAGCTCTTCGAGGACGGTGCTTGGCATAGCCAGGACGCCAGGTAAGTGGATGTTATGTTTCCGGCCCTTAAGGCCCTACATTGTGACAACGTTAGGATTTTGTGTCTTCGATGATGATTTTCTGACTGTGGGTTTAATGAGTCGGGTAGCCTAGAATGTTAGTTATTAGTGGTTTGTTAAGTTTGTTATGAGTAAAGCTTGTCCATGTACGTTGTGAATGGTTGATGATATGTCTATGTATGTCTATGAACTCCTCATGCATCATGTTTTATAAAAGGTGCATACGAACTATTTACGGGCATGTTTTTACGATGAATTGAACGATAATGATTTAAAGATGATATGTGAAACGTTGAAGTAAAGAACGATCAAGTGAATGATGTATGTTTCTCACGTGAATGATGTATGTTTCTCAAGTGAATGATGTATGTTTCTCACGTGAATGATGTATGTTTCTCAAGTGAATGATTTGTGTTTCTCATGTGAATGATGTATGTTTCTCAAGTGAATGATGTGTGTTTCTCATGTGAATGATGTATGTTTCTCACGGGGCAAGTTATGTATGTTCTCACGGGGCAAGTCATGTATTTTCTTACAGGGCAAGTTATGATTCTCACGGGGCAAGTCATGTATGTTCTCACGGGGCAAGTCATGTATGTTCTTACAGGGCAAGTTATGATTCTCACGGGGCAAGAAAATGGTTTAACGAAACGAAACGAAATGAACATGTTTTATGAAAAGTCACGCATTCATGCATACGTCATCCATAGAGCATTCCCTTACTAAGCATTAGGCTTACTGTTTATGTTGTATGATGTAGGTGACAGGTGTGAAGGTGAGAGTTCCTCTTGATGACAAGGAATAGGTGGTCGACGGGTGGTGCTCGTGGCGACGGGGTGTGTTTTGGCTTGGCTTGATGATCCGATGGTGTGTCCCGAACTGTTTAGTGGCGAATGATGTGAGTTAGTCTTTGTTGGTTGGTAGGTCTACGTGTCGGTTTAATTTGTGAAAGTATCAAAGTGTTTAAGTATGTAGATTGGATGTTTTGATAGAAAAATGTATGAATAGTCGAGTTTTGATGTATATGTAGTGGTAGTAGATTGTTTAGAATGTGGAGTCTTAATTTTAGAAATATACTGGAACTTTTTGGGTTATTTTAAAACAGGTAAGGATATCCTCGATTTTTAGAGCGATCCACGCAGTTTGTTTTCTTGAGTCTTTCGAAATTATAGGTAATATTAGTGTCGTGTTTTGATGATCGACGTATGAGCATTTTGTTTTAATTGATTTTACTTTAATTGTCAATTGGTTTAAGTTATTAATGGTTTTAGTCTAGTTTTAAATGTTTTAAAAGTTGAAATGTTTTACGTTCAAATGTTTAATGTTTAAGTCAAAGTTAATCCTTCAAGGTTGTTAGAGGTGGGTCAATTGTTTAAGTCCGTTTTCTTTTAAAGTGTTAAGTAAAAATGTAAAAGTAAATTTCGAGAAAAAAAAAACGAGGGCTTAGGTAATGGTTATGTCACGCAAGTCCGTGGCGGCCCTGATCGGGTTGGGGTCGTCACAGTAACGACCCCTATTCCCAGTAAGATATTGTCTGCTCTGGGGATTGGGCCGTAGCCCAATATCCTCTCCTCACGGCTATGTTTGGCGAGAACTTCCCAAAAGAGCACCCAACCTGGAATTGCTCTCGCCGAAGCACTTTTAACTTCAGAGTTCTTATGGGATCCGTTGTCAATTGTGCTCCAAAACGGGTCTTGCTATCTTGGGAGGGATCTCTTACATATGTTTCATTTCCATGTACTTCCCCAAGCGATGTGGAATTGTGACAACTGTAACACCCGATGAGTTTGACCAGTGACTTTCTTAACTGTTTTAACGGCCATGTTTATTTTGATATTTTCGGTTTGAAATTTTATGCCAAGGCTTAATTAATGTGCATGTGTCATAAATTAGGTTGGGTGGCAGGATTTGTAATTAAGAATGGTTGGGTTAAGTATAAATAGGAAATTGAAACTTTTAAACCTCACTGTAGCCGACATTTCTTTCTGCATTCTCTCATTTCCCCGAGCTGTCTCCCTCTCCACCAGCGACTCTCTCTTTGACGATCGATTCCTCCAACCTCAACTCCGATAACCTACGTTCGAGGTAAGATTTAGTCAATGTAGTTGCCGTGTAGTTATTTGGAACTCTGTTTTCAACTAGAACCCAATGTTTCAAGATTCTTCAATGGCCGAATAATAGGAACATTTATAATCGGTGTTTGATAATAGCATTTCCGAATCGATTCTGGACATTTAATATAACCGACCCTGATAGTTGAACCTAGCTGTTTTGGTTTTGGATTTTAGACTGCACACAGAGAACTAGATTAAGGGATTAGGGAATGACTTTAGTTATTAGATTCTAGGATGACTTGTGATTAGGACTATTAGGATTCTCATTTTAACTACTGCAATGTAAATGTTTTAGGTGAAGAAGTCTGAAGAAAAGGAGTTCAAGTTGCTAAGGAAACCAGGTAAGTGAATGTGTAGGATTCCCGGCCATTAGGGCCCTACATCACAAGGATGCTAGGTAGAAACTGATACGATGATTAGAAGTTATTTAAGCTATTGTCTGTTACTTATGTTGATGTTTGACTTAATGGTATGATTTCACGTCGGATGAATGCACTATTCTGTAGCTTGAGGAGTTAAGAGTTCTCATGTTCATGTATCATGAATGTTTTATGCATATGAAAATGTTTTAAGAGCATGTTTTCCTCATGAATAAGATAAGAATATTAAACTTATGCAACTTGAATTAAGCGAGGGTTGGGGGTAGTTTGGCGTATGTCACTGTCCAAAAGGAAGGACCATAATTACGACCTGCAAGGGACTATGTACACTCTCACTGTCAACCCCCCTTTACCGGCACAAATCCTCTCTTAATCCACACAACATGAACAAAGAATATGATTGATGAACACAAATGACGAATATGAATGACGAGCATGAATGATGATTATGAACGATGAATACGAACGATGAACAAGAATGAAGACTTTGAGTATGAATATGAACAAGAAAAGATTCATGAGCATTTATTTCTTAAAATGAGCATTCATGCATATTTGTTAGTATTGCATTCCTTACTAAGCATTAGGCTTATAGTTTAAACCTTATGATGTATGTGAAGATTTAGCAGGTGAGAATTCTAAATTCAGTGATGATGTCTAAGGCTGGTTGCAGGATGGTGCTCAGGGTGGAAGTCTGTGGCTGGCAGTCGAATATGACCCGTAGTTATGCTCATAATGTGTCAGTAAGATTTATGATGAACTGATGTTTAAGTAGAATGAGATTTTCTTTAGAATATTGGATTTTGTGATTGTCTAGTTTGGTTACCAAAATTTGGGGATGATTATAAGGATATAGAATGATCTGTTTTAATTAAGTCTTCCGTTACATGTATCCTAGATGAGTCCATGTTTCATGTCTGCCTATGTTTATGTCTACGAGTATGAGATCTGTGAAGGTCAGATTATCTTTCCGTCGATATGAGTTATTGAATTTTTTTGTATTTTACTGCTGTGTGATAGAAGTTGGATGAATACATCGTCCGGCTGACGTCACCGGTGTGAGCTGAATGATAGAAGCTGGATGGGTGAATCATCCGGCTGACGTCACCGGCGGATGGCGAATGTTTGTTGTTCACCGGATGATGTCTCTTATCGGTTAAGGTAAGTGAGTCACGTGTGTTGCACATGCTTACTGGATGATGCATTTGTTGAATGAGGACATCATCCGGCTGATGTCATCGGTGGATGGGGTTGATTGTTGCCCACCTGATGATGCCTCTTACTGGCGATGCTAAGTAGTCACGTGAGATGCACATGTCTATCGGATGATATAAACGTAGTTTTGTCGTCTAGTGACCGTGTGATATAGTGTATTTCAAATATCGGATGATGTAGGTGAAGTTTTGTCGTCTAGTAACCGGATGATGTAGATTTACACTATCGGCTGAAGCGAGCTCAATGCTTGTCGTTTAGCGATCAGCGTAGGAGATATACATATATATTTTGTCGTCTAGTGCCGGGTGATGCGGGGACTGAAGTGTGATTTATCACCGGTCGATGTGAGCTTATTTCTCTACCGACTGACGCATTTTAAGAGTTGAAGTACCCGTACACCGGTTGAGGCACCTTGCACTGCTCGCCGGCAGATGCGTAATGTATTTCTTTACTGAGCAATGTTTAATGATTCACGAGTGATGTCTTGAGCCAAGTTATGTTTTTTTTAAAAAAAAAAATATAAAGGGGTATAATTCTGGTAAAAATAGTAAGGATATATGGACAAGTCTAAAAGAGTCATGGTTTGGTCTCGGCCCTACTAGGGTTGTTATAATTATGGTATCAGAGCAAAACTAGGTTCTAAAATCGATTCTGTAGACTGCCTCCCAGCACAGATTGCCATCTGAGTACACTCCAGCAACTGTAAGTGTTTATGATTTTAGTAAATGTCATTGAGTTAAGATGTATTTATGAATGTTTGTTTAGGAATCTCAAAATGGTAAGAGGTTAGCAAAGAGAGACCAATGAGGACAGCAATGCCATTGCTCAGTTGACAGAGTTGGTCATGCACCAATCTCGCCAGATCGAACAGCTGATGATTGCCAGAGAAGAACAAGCGAATTCTAGTTCAAATGCAGCTCAAGATCATGATGGCGAGCGTTTTCACCGGCTTCGACCCCCGACGTTTAATGGTCGAGTTTCAGACCTTGTTTATGCTGAGGAATGGATTCAGAAGATGGAGGACATGTTCAGGTATGCAAAGGTTGAGGACGGAGATAAGGTTACGTGTGCTATCTTTCACCTGGAACTTGATGCAAGGCATTGGTGGAACTCAGTCCAGAGCACCGCTAATGTAGGAGCTATGACCTAGGAAATGTTTAAGACCGCCTTCTTTGACAAGTACTTCAGCCGAGCTGTTCGGGCCAGCAAGAAAATGGAATTCATGCAACTACGTCAAACTGGTTCTGTGGCTGTTTACATCTGTAAGTTTGTGGCACTGTCTCGGTTTGCTTCCCGTCTGGTGGATGATGAGGAGGACAAGATTCACCAGTTTTTTCACGGGCTGAAGCCGAGCCTCTTCCAGGGAGTGAAGACTGCAGGGATCCATAACATACCTTATTCCGAAGTGGCTGCTAAGGCTTTGGAATTGGAAGACGTAGAGTTGGCAGTACGAGGACAATGTGAACCACCAAGGAAGATTTTCAAGGATACTCAGCCACCACCGCGCCAGGACAGAGGTTGGCAACCACAACTGAACAGAGGGCCACAGCAACAACAGAAAGGTATAAAGAGACCCTTCAATCCAAACGATGACCAAGGAAAAGGGAAGCGACCCCTGGCTCCTCTATGCCCCACCTGTCAGAAGAACCACCCCGACGAATGCAAGTTACACTCTGGCCGCTGTTATAGATGTGACAAGGTTGGACACGTGGTCAGAGACTGCCCTTTGCCGCCAGACCCGAATCGAGTCAGGGTAGCGCCAAGGGTTTATGCTTTAATGGAGGATGACGATGCCGAGCAGCACACAGTCATAACAGGTATCATTATGGTTTGTGGTATTTCTGCTTACACACTTATAGATACAGGGGCCACACACTCGTTTGTATCAACCTTGTTCGTACTTGAGCATAAACTAGAACTCATGCCAGCTGAGAGGTCATTTAGTGTCATGTTACCGTCGGGAAAGTCCCTACATTCTGAGCAGATATTGAAAGGTGTTGTTATGTCCCTAGGAGATAAAAAGCTATATGTAGAACTGATCGTAATCGATATGAGAGGATATGAGATCATACTAGGGATGGATTGGTTATTCAGGCATTATGCCACGATAAGTTGTAGGTCTGGACTAGTTGAGTTTCGACCCCCAAATGGAGATCGGTATACCTTCCAAGCTATCCCAAAAATAAGTAAAATACCGATTATATCCTCACTAGAGACTCAACGGTTATTGAAAGATGGTTGTGAGAGTTTTCTAGCTACCGTAATTGATGATCGGGTGAAAAATAGGATAGAACTACAAGATATTCCTATAGTCTGAGAGTTTCCAGAGGCATTCTTGGATGACTTGCCCGGGTTGCCACCCGACAGAGAAATTGAGTTTGTAATAGATACTTATCCTGAGGCTTTACCTGTGTCTAAGAACCCTTACCGCATGGCACCTGTTGAGTTGAAAGAATTAAAAGTCCAACTGCAGGAATTAGTAGATAAGGGGTTTATACGCCCTAGCAGTTCTCCCTGGGGTGCACCTGTTTTATTCGTTAAGAAGAAGGATGGTTCTCTTAGAATGTGCATTGACTATAGGGAGCTAAACAAGTTGACAATTAAGAATAAATATCTTTTACCCCTAATTGATGACCTGTTTGACCAATTACAAGGAGCTAAGGTGTTTTCAAAGATTGACTTACGCTCGGGTTACTACCAACTGAAGGTTAAAGAGAGTGATATACCAAAGACAGCCTTCAGGACCCGCTACGGACACTATGAATTTCTTGTGATGTCGTTTGGACTGACTAATGCACCTGTAGCTTTTATGGACTTGATGAATCGTGTGTTTCGTGAGTATTTGGACAAGTTTGTGATTGTGTTTATAGATGATTTACTAATATACTCACGTACTGAGGCATACCATGCAGAGCATTTAAGAGTGGTTTTGACGACATTAAAACAGCAGTAGCTTTATGCAAAGCTGTCTAAGTGTGAGTTCTGGTTGGATAAGGTCAACTTCTTAGGCCATGTCATCTCTGCTGAAGGTGTATCAGTAGATCCAACCAAAGTTCAAGCAGTTAAGGATTGGCCACAGCCAAGGAATGCCAGTGAAGTCCGCAGTTTTCTTGGTCTGGCAGGTTATTATAGGAAGTTTATTAGGGGATTTTCTATGATAGCTAAACATTTAACTAATTTAACAAAGAAGGACACCAAGTACTCTTGGACTGAAGCTTGTGAAGATGGCTTCCAGACACTTAAGCTGAAGTTGACAACAACCCCATTATTGACTCTCGCAACCGAAGAAGGAAAGTTTAGTGTTTTCTGTGATGCATCCAAAGTTGGTCTGGGGTGTGTTTTGATGCAAGAAGGTAAGGTTGTGGCGTATGCCTCTAGGCAGCTAAAGAGTTATGAACAGAATTACCCCACTCACGATTTAGAGCTAGCCGCAGTTGTTTTTGCATTAAAGATTTGGAGACACTATTTATATGGTCGACAGTGTGAGGTGTTTTCTGACCATAAGAGCCTGAAGTACCTATTCACCCAAAAGAAATTAAACATGAGACAAAGACGTTGGTTGGAATTTGTTAAGGATTATGACTTTGAGATTAAATACCACCCGGGCAAGGCTAATGCTGTAGCTGATGCTTTAAGTAGAATGTCTATGACAATGCAGCCCGCTGTATCAACCATGTCTGTACCATTATGGAAGGAAGTTCAGAAGTTTGAGTTGGAAATAGTTCTTGAGTTGTCAACTTTACTTGCTGATTTAACCATTCGACCAACTATTTTAGATAAGATCAAAGAGGCACAACATAAGGATTCAAAGGAGAATAATAGTATGATGAGTAAGTTACATGATGCCTCCTCTGAATTCAGTCTCTCCAATGATGGTATTTTGAAATTTAGGAATCGATGGTACATTCCAAGTGTCAAGGAGTTGCGTGAGTTGATCTTGACTGAGGCTCACTCATCTTCTTTCTCTGTGCACCCTGGTAACACCAAGATGTATCGGGATTTAAGGTTACATTATTGGTGGCCAAATATGAAGAGGAATGTTGCCAAGTATGTGGAGTCATGTCTTGTATGCCAACAAGTTAAAGCAGAGCACCAACGCCTAGGAGGTACCCTTCAACCCCTACCGATCCCCGAATGGAAGTGGGAAAACATTGCCATGGATTTTGTTGTAGGATTACCTAAGACAACTAAAGGTCATGACAGCATCTGGGTTGTGGTTGACAGATTGACGAAGTCAGCTCACTTCCTACCCGTGAAGACAACATACACGATGGACCAGCTTGCTGATTTGTATGTTCAGGAAATTATCAGATTGCATGGGATTCCGATATCTATAGTCTCTGACCGTGATCCCAGGTTCACCTCAAGATTCTGGTAGAGTCTTCAGAGAACATTAGGATCAAAGTTATCCTTCAGCACTGCTTTTCACCCACAAACCGATGGACAATCTGAGCGGACAATTCAGATACTCGAGGATATGTTGAGAGCATGTGTGCTAGATTTTCAGACATCTTGGAGTCGACATTTTCCCTTAATTGAATTCTCCTACAACAATAGTTACCAGTCCACTATCGGTATGGCACCCTACGAGGCGTTGTATGGTGGGAAATGTAGATCACCCTTATACTGGGATGAAGTTGGTGAAGCAAAACTCCTTGGACTCGAGATTTTGCAGCAGATGTCAAATAAAATTACCATTATTAGGAGGAGAATGATGACTGCACAAAGCCGACAGAAGTGTTATGCAGACCAAAGAAGGAGAGACCTTGAGTTTGCTGTTGGAGACGAAGTTTTCTTAAAGATTTAACCCTTTAAGGGAGTCTTAAGATTTGGTAAGAAGGGAAAGCTTAATCCGCGATTTATTGGACCATTCCCCATCTTAGCAAGGATTGGCAGTACAGCTTACAAACTGCAATTGCCTCAATCACTGGAAAAGGTACACAATGTCTTTCATGTGTCAATATTAAGGAAATGCATACGTGATCCGGCACATGTTGTGGAACCAATTGGAATCGATATCGAGCCGACACTGATGTATGAAGAGAAGCCTGTAAGGATTATAGAATCTGCAGTTAAGACTCTGAGGAATAAGGAAATTCAACTAGTGAAAGTCTTATGGATGAATCATGGTATTGAAGAAGCTACATGGGAACGACAATAAGACATGCTGGACAAATATCCTGAGCTCTTTGTTTGAGCAATTTTCGAGGACGAAAATTTTTTTTTAAGGAGGGGTGGATGTAACACCCGACGAGTTTGACCAGGTGACTTTCTTAACTGTTTTAACGGCCATGTTTATTTTGATCTTTTCGGTTTGAAATTTTATGCCAAGGCTTAATTAATGTGCATGTGTCATAAATTAGGTTGGGTGGCAGGATTTGTAATTAAGAATAGTTGGGTTAAGTATAAATAGGAAATGGAAACTTTTAAACCTCACTGTAGCCGACATTCCTTTCTGCATTCTCTCATTTCCCTGAGCTGTCTCCCTCTCCGCCAGCGACTCTCTCTTTGACGATCAATTCCTCCAACCTCCACTCCGATAACCTATGTTCGAGGTAAGATTTAGTCAATGTAGTTGCCGTGTAGTTATTTGGAACTCTGTTTTCAACTAGAACCCAATGTTTCAAGATTCTTCAATGGCCGAATAATAGGAACATTTATAATCGGTGTTTGGTAATAGCATTTTCGAATCGATTCTGGACATTTAATATAACCGACCCTGATAGTTGAACCTAGCTATTTTAATTTTGGATTTCAGACTGCACACAGAGAACTAGATTAAAGGATTCGGGAATGACTTTAGTTATTAGATTCTAGGATGACTTGTGATTAGGACTATTAGGATTCTCATTTTAACTACTGCAATGTAAATGTTTTTGGTGAAGAAGTCTGAAGAAAAGGAGTTCAAGTTGCTAAGGAAACTAGGTAAGTGAATGTGTAGGATTCCCGGCCATTAGGGCCCTACATCACAAGGATGATAGGTAGAAACTGATACGATGATTAGAAGTTATTTAAGCTACTGTCTGTTACTTATGTTGATGTTTGACTTAATGGTATGATTTCACGTCGGTAGAATGCACTATTCTGTAGCTTGAGGAGTTAAGAGTTCTCATGTTCATGTATCATGAATGTTTTATGCATATGAAAATGTTTTAAGAGCATGTTTTCCTCATGAATAAGATAAGAATATTAAACTTATGCAACTTGAATTAAGCGAGGGTTGGGGGTGGTTTGGCGTATGTCACTGTCCAAAAGGAAGGACCATGATTACGACCCGCAAGGGACTATGTACACTCTCACTGTCAACCCCCCTTTACCGGCACAAATCCTCTCTTAATCCACACAACATGAACGAAGAATATGATTGATGAACATGAATGACGAATATGAATGACAAGCATGAATGATGATTATGAACGATGAATACGAACGATGAATAAGAATGAAGACTTTGAGTATGAATATGAACAAGAAAAGATTCATGAGCATTTATTTCTTAAAATGAGCATTCATGCATACTTGTTAGTATTGCATTATTTACTAAGCATTAGGCTTATAGTTTAAACCTTATGATGTAGGTGAAGATTTAGCAGGTGAGAATTCTAAATTCAGTGATGATGTCTAAGGCTGGTTGCAGGATGGTGCTCAAGGTGGAAGTCTGTGTCTGGCAGTCGAATATGACCCGTAGTTATGCTCATAATGTGTCAGTAAGATTTATGATGAACTGATGTTTAAGTAGAATGAGATTTTCTTTAGAATATTGGATTTTGTGATTGTCTAGTTTGGTTACCAAAATTTGGGGATGATTATAAGGATATAGAATGATCTGTTTTAATTAAGTCTTCCGCTACATGTATCCTAGATGAGTCCATGTTTCATGTTTGCCTATGTTTATGTCTACGAGTATGAGATCTGTGAATGTCAGATTATCTTTTCGTCGATATTAGTTGTTGAAGTTTTCTGTATTTTACTGCTGTGTGATAGAAGTTGGATGAATACATCGTCCGGCTGACGTCACCGGTGTGAGCTGAATGATAGAAGCTGGATGGGTGAATCATCCGGCTGACGTCATCGGCGGATGGCGAATGTTTGTTGTTCACCGGATGATGTCTCTTATCGGTTGAGGTAAGTGAGTCACGTGTGTTGCACATGCTTACTGGATGATGCCTTTGTTGAATGAGGACATCATCCGGCTGATGTCATCGGTGGATGGGGTTGATTGTTGCTCACCTGATGATGCCTCTTACTGGCGATGCTAAGTAGTCACGTGAGATGCACATGTCTATCGGATGATATAAACGTAGTTTTGTCGTCTAGTGACCGGGTGATATAGTGTATTTCAAATATCGGATGATGTAGGTGAAGTTTTGTTGTCTAGTAACCGGATGATGTAGATTTACACTATCGGCTGAAGCGAGCTCAATGCTTGTCGTTTAGTGATCGGCGCAGGAGATATACATATATATTTTGTCGTCTAGTGCCGGGTGATGCGGGGACTGAAGTGTGATTTATCACCAGTCGATGTGAGCTTATTTCTCTACCGGCTGACGCAGTTTAAGAGTTGAAGTACCCGTACACCGGCTGAGTCACCTTACACTGCTCGCTGGCAGATGCGTAATGTATTTCTTTACTGAGCAATGTTTAATGATTCACGAGTGATGTCTTGAGCCAAGTTATGTTTTTTTTAAAAAAAAAATATAAATGGGTATAATTCTGGTAAAAATAGTAAGGATATATGGACAAGTCTAAAAGAGTCATGGTTTGGTCTCGGCCCTACTGGGGTTGCTACAACAACTCCCTCTTTACGACCCGGGTTTCGCCTATACTCGAGTCCAGGATTCGCCTACACTCGGCTTAGGTCCCGAGGTTTGCCCCGCAGTCGTACACATACGTTCACATTCAGGTCATCACAATTCCCAGCAAGATATTATCTGCTCTTGGGATTGGGCCGCAGCCCAATATCCTCCCCTCACGGCTTTGTTTGGCGAGAACTTCCCAGAAGGTCACCCAACCTGGAATTGCTCTCACCGAAACACTTTTAACTTTGGCGTTCTTATGGGATCCGTTGTCAATTGTGCTCCAAAACGCGTCTTGCTATCTTGGGAGGGATCTCTTACATATGTTTCATTTCCATGTACTTCCCCATGCGATGTGGGATTGTGACAACCCCCTCTTTACGACCCAGGATTTGCCTATACTCGAGTCCGGGATTTGCCTACTCTCGGCTTAGGTCCTGAGGTTTGCCCCGCAACCCGAGGTTTGCCCCGCAGTCGTACACATACATTCACATTCGGGTCTGTAACGACCCTTACCCGTACCCTAATTTTCCGTAAAAATTTTTCATTTTATACGTACAAACTTTACGTATAAAACAAATCTATCAACTAAACAGAATCAATCACCCAAAAACGTACCAACTACTAATTAAACTAAAAACATTCCCATAACGTTAAATTAATGATTTAAACAAAACATTTGAAACATCAACATAAAAATCTAACACCTAACCAGAACCAAGCATTCTAAAATGATCTAATAGTACAATTATCCATTTTTAATCCATCAACGTCAAAATATCAACCTATCAACTATACAGTTTCATCTAACTAACCCATCATTAACCCAAAACCTCTCAATACCGTTACTTACATCCCCACGGGTCTGGTAAGCATCGACTGCGCCAGCACACCACCGCAGCCATCCTCCGTCAACTGAATCATGCCTCAGGTGGAGGGAGCTCGTCCTCACCTGTTTCCTCGTAAACACATACACCATACAGACATCTATGAGATAAAAATCTCAGTAAGCTCTAGTAAATGCAAATGCATGCTATGCATGTGACTTTATAAATAATGCTTTGATTTCTTTACTTTACTTTGCTTTGCTTTGCTTTGCTATAAACTGTATACCGAAGGGTCATTACTTTACTGTACTTTGCTTTGCTATAAACTGTATACTGAAGGGTCATTACTTTACTGTACTTTGCTTTGCTATAAACTGTATACCGAAGGGTCATTTAAACTGTATTGTAACACCCCTAATACTGTACCCCTTTAACCGTATAAATTTTTCATTTTATTTTTCATTTTAAATAAACTCTAAGCGGAACCTAAACCGAAATCGAAATCAGGATCGAAATCGGAATTGAAATCTAACCTTGAAATCATTTAAAACAAACACTTAATAACTAAATAAAATTTAAACTATTTAATAAGAATAACTTAAAACAAATCAGAACAAAAGGGAGGGCAAAACGGTCCGCCCTGAAAACAAATAAGGCAGCGACCAGTCGCTGCTACATGCAGCGACTGTGCGCTGCATCGCTGAGCCGTGGCAGCGATCGATCTCTGCGCTGCAGTTGAGATCGACCGCTGCATTTCATTATGCAACAGCGATTGATCTCTGCTGTGCAGCAGAGATCGATCGCTGCATTGCTTTATAGCAACAGCGATCGATCTCTGCTCTGCAGCAGAGATCGATCGCTGCATTGCTCCACAGCAAGCAGCGATCCATTTCCCTCACGCCTGCTTCCAATTCCTTCAAACCCTTCAACACTCTATGCATCAAACACTTCAATTAGCTCTCTGGAATCCGATTTTCAGAGAGCAAAACTTCTATTGTTTTACACCTAAACATCACAATAAACTTATAACTCATCCATCCAATTCAACGTATTCTAAACTCAATTAGCTTACAGCAGACTTTGCGAAGTCCAACTGCGTGGATAGCTCTAAAAATCGAGCTATCCGTAACAACCTAAACCAATCAAAACATTTTCAAAACATTTAGCAATCAGTTTAAACCCAAGCGTTTTACATAAAATTACCAAAATGTTATCTAACCTCTATCCAGAACCAAGCACCCTAATATGTTCTATACAGTTTATCATCAATCCAAAATGTCTCAAAAACCCCCGAAAACCTTTACGTACATCCCCCACGGGTCAAAACGCGCCTCGACCGCTCAGCGCACACCCACAGCCATCATCCATCAACTGCACCCCATGTTAGGAGGAGGAACGTCGTCCTCACCTGGCTCAATGTCTCCTAAAATATCACCTACACCATACAGACACATATGAGATATTGAAATCTCAGTAAGCTACGTAAATGCAGATGCATGCGTGCAGTGTATATGAAGTTCAGAAAACATGCATATCAGATATATCAGGTCATTTCATACAGATTGCCCCCGAGAGATCAGCCCTCTAAATGGAAAGGATACATCCCGCGGTCGGACTACCACTTTCGATTTAGAGGAGGGGGGTACATGCTCACAAACCCTACAGCCATGCCTGAGCCCCATCCCGCGTGACCAGATACAGATTACGTATTTTCGTTCATTATTCATTTCATTTGAAAACTCGTGCAGAAATCCATTTTCATGCCATTTTGAAACACGTGATGCATGAACAGTTATAAGCATAATGTAACCATACAATAAACAAACATATGTATACCATCAAGACGAAATAAACTAACCTATAAACAATTAAACCTAACTACCCAACCGAAAGCAGATTAAACAAACAACTCTTCAGGGATCCTCGATACGACATCGAAGTATGGTGTAGACCGATTGGTCAAAGTAAGTCACGAAAACTTACCTCGAGCGCGCAGAGTCTCAAACTTCGTCCACGAGAGTCGTGTGTCTGAGACAAAACACGATATTCGTCGTTAAAACCAATTTAAGCTATTAACGTCCAAATTACAAAATCCTTAACTATTGAATTTTTCCTAAATTCCTCACTTAGCTAATCAAAGCATTTAGAACGTCAATTAATGCTCGATAACTTGAAATTCCTATTACGAGAAATTTCTGAAAACTCGAAAATTCTCAGATTTATACTTTTTCACAAATTGGTTTATCTTCGTCCAATAACGTCCGATACGTTCAATATATACCTAATCACGGCTAACCTATTAATTACGAGTCCTAATTCGCGTTTTTAACGAGATTTAATCGAAACCCTAATTATCTAAAACGGCGTAAACGTTGAAATAAAAGCTCTAAGATTGTAGGTACATACCGAGGATAGCGAGAGGAGAAGAAATGACGAAGAACGGAGGAGAAACGGAAGAGAAACGGAGGTCGGAACTGTTGGAATCGTCGGCGGCAGAGAGAGGGTTTGCTCTCTGTTCGTGAACGCCAGGAAGAGAAGAAGAAAGAGTGAGGAGAAAGAGGATTTTGGTTATTTTTATAAAATTGATTTGGTAAATTACTAAATTGCCCTTAGCACTTAATTCTATTTGTTTCGTTTTCGTTTCGTTAATCGTCCAGCTATTCGACATTTCCAAATTTTCATATTTTACCAATAAGTCCAACTTATTATTAGAGATTTATTAAGACTGTCCGTTTGCAATTCGGACCTCGTTTACTATTTTTATTAAAACGTCCTTTACATTACGATAAACGTATTTACTCGGAATATAGCGCTTAATCTCCGAAAATTCCCAGAATTTCCTTAAAATTCTTATTAATCGTTAGGATCATAATGACGCTTTCCATTTACGAAACTGATTTGATTTGACATATTTATTAAAAATGCCATTAAACAATGAAATAATAATATAATATAATATATCCAAAAAGTCCGTACAAGCCGGATATTACATGTATACCGTAGGGTCATTCTTTCTTTGCATTTACTTTAAAATATCGTGCAGAAATTCATTTTCGTGATCTTTTAAAACACGTGATGCATGAACAGATATGAACATGATATAACTATACAATACAATAAACAAGCAATATGTATACCATCCAGACCGAAACAGAATAACCTATAACAATTTAAAACCTAACTACCCGACCAAAGCAATTAAAACAAACAATCCATTAAGATCCTCGACGCTACATCGAAGTACGGTGTAGGCCAATCGGCCAGAGAAGATCACGAGAACTTACCTGTCGTCCGTAGTTTGTTGGTTTTGGCACGTCACGTCACATATGGCTCGACCTATGTCAAACATTCAAGCTTCATTAAAATCAAGCCTACATTCACCAATTACTCTCAAATCACTATTTCTAGTCTAATCCAATTAAAACCTAATTAAACGGCCACTAATTTGGGTTCGGTAAAAACCGACCTAAAACTTCGAACGCGCGTAATTTTTGCGTCGGTTATCGGAATCGAACGATTCCAGCGGCCACGTACTCCTCTAATAACCTATTTTAATCTGCCAAAAGGAATTTTAAAACAAATAACCGGAACTAGGTCAATTTATCAAAAACCCAAAACTGCCCTTTTCCCGGAAAATCCCCCTTTTTGATTCTTCATCACATTCCATCAATTTCTTCACCAATCTATCCTCCTAACATCCAATTAACATAAACTAACCTAAAATCGAAGTTTCCATTTAAGAAAACCCTAAGCCCTAATTCGGGTTCACTGAATTTTTGCTCAAATTGAGCAATTCACGGCCAAGCAACAATAGCCGGCGTTAAGCTCGGCCATTTGACGCCAAGAACGGCCAAAAGCCGCTAGACATCGGAGCTCAATCGAGCTCAATCTCTCGGCCTTAAACAGGGACAGAACAGGGCGAAATCGTGTCATACCTGCCGGTTTAGTGCGCGAGAATGGACCGGAGCCACACGTCACCGCCGTCTGGCCGGAAGGCGCCGATGTTCGTCGGTCGAACGGCGCCGCGTCGCCGTCGTCGCTTCCCGTCTCCCCTGTTCTCGCTCGCGGGGCTCGGGTTCGAACAGCAGAATGGCCTTCGGGCCATTCTGTTGTTTATGTTTTATTTATTATTATTTTTTTTAATAATAATAATTATAATAACAATAATACTCTATTTTATTGAACGTCACTACCTCTCGTGTTTTCAACTGTTTCGAATTTCTTATTTCGCCGATAAATCCAACTTATTATCTGGGTTCTATTAAAACTGTCAGTTCGTAAATCGGACCTCGTTTACTATTTTTACTAAAATTATATTATGAGAAACGTAATTAATCGAAATATAGCGTTGTTACTCCGAAAATTCTCGTAATTTCCTTAAAATTCTAATTAATCGATAGGATCCTAATAACGCTTTCTTTTCGTAAAACGGACCTGATTTAGCATATTTACAAAAAGGCCACTTATATTAAAATAATAATATTCCGTAAAGCAGGGTATTACAATTTTGGCTCATTGAGGCATTTTATCGAGCAATTCGTGCTCGACATATCCAAACCTCCATTAATGGAGTTTGTAAAACCTCCAACCACCAAAATTCGCAATAACTACCATTAAATTTCCCAACTACATCCCATGCTCACAAATACGCCCACCAAAGTCATAAGGTCGTGATTGGAGAAGAAAACAGTGAAGAACGAGTCGTCGAAAAAGAACGTTGGTCACCGGAGAAGAGAATCGTGTGAGGGAGAGGGAGAATCGCCATTGGAGGGTAAGAGGAGAGAAAATACGTGAAGTGTTTGAAGAAGAGATGTAACGACCCTTACCCGTATCCTAGTTTTCTTATTATATATATTTTTTATCTTTATAAATTTCGTAACAATTGAGCAGAATTTAAATCAGAGACTAAATCGTTAAAATCGTTTGAAAATTATTTGTTAAAACCACTTGAACAAAACCTAATGAATTATTTAAAACCATTTAAAACTAACAAACAATCGGCCAGGGGTAGAAGGGACAATTGTCCCATAAATTTGAGGGGCGATCGATCGCCCATTTCAGGTGATCGATCGCCAATCACAAAAAATGAGGGGCGATCGATCGCCCAAAACTGGCGATCGATCGCCCATTGGCGATCACCATTTTGCCAAGTGATCGCCTTCTCCAGCGATCATTCGGCACACGCTCTGGAATTTCTTCCAGAGCGTGACCAAGAGGGGCGATCGATCGCCCTCCCTGGCGATCGATCGCCAAGTCCTCTAGAATCCGAATTTCCAGAGGACTTGCATCCCTCTTTTTCTTCCTTCCTACTTCACCTATCGATCTCCTTGCAATTCACATAAACACTTCACCAAATCTCCTCTAACATTTCATAACTATATTCTACACAATAACACTACCACCCACATACGTTTCACTCTCTACCAATCACCCGTTCACCGACTCAAAACACATTTAAAATACATAACCCAATTCATAAAAACAAATCGCGTGGATCTGTTTAAAAACTTAACCTTTCTTCCTGTTTGAAAATATCAAAACATTACAAAATACTTTCAATTTTCCAAAAACACTATAAATATCTATCCAGATCCAAACATCATAAAATGTTTAACTATACAATTTCCTATATTCTATCTATCAATTCCCAAAACATTTACCTACGTCCCAACGGTTCAAAATTACACACCGACTGCCAGCGCACTCCCACGGGCCATCCTCCTTCAATGTGCTCATACTTCAGGCAGAGGGACGTCTTCCTCACCTGTCTCAAAATCACCTATACCATAGAATTAAACACGTGAGCTAGAGGCTCAGTAAATCTAAGTGAATTCACGTGAATGTTAATGCTATGCATGTACAGTTCTTAAATGTAATATCCGGCTCGTACGGATTTCGGATTTAATATATATTATATTGTTATTTTATTATTTAATGGCATTTTTGTAAATATGTCAAATTAGGTCGGATTTACGAAAAGAAAGCGTCATTACGATCCAAATGGCTAATTGGAATTTTAAGGAAAGTTTGGGAATTTTCGGGATAGTAACACTATATTCCGAGTAATTACCACTATCGTAAAGTAAATGACGTTTTAGTAAAAATAGCAAACGAAGTCCAAATTGCGAACGGACAGTTTTGTTAAATCCCAAATAATGAATAGGAGTTATTGGCAAACTATGGAGTTTTGGAGAATTCAACTCGTTGGACGATTAACGAATCGAAGCACGAAATCAATATAAAAACTAAAGAAGGGCATTTTAGTAATTTGACAAATAAATTTTATAAAATCACTTAAACCTATTTTCATTTCACTTCTTCTTCATTTTGATTTCCAGAGAACGACTTTCTCTGTTTTCCTCCCTGGCCGCGCGAGGGTTTCTCCAATCCGTTGGCTTCCGACTCCGATTTCTCCTCCGTTCGTCCCGATTTCTTCGTGGTTTCTCCTCCATTCGACATTCTCGGTAAGTCTCTATAGTTTTAGAGCGTTGAAATTCGAGTTTCGTAAAGTTTTAAACGTTTAGGTTCGATTAGGTTTTCGATAAAAACTGAGATTTAGAGCTTGTAATCGATAGGTCGTCGATGATTTAGTATATATTGAACGTATTGGGCGTATTTGGACGAATCTAATCGATTTAGGAAAAATGTTAGAATTTACGAAATTTCGAGATTTTAGGATAAACTCGTAAATTGAGAAATTAGGTGCCGAGTGTAAATTCTCGATAATCTAGTGCAACGAATCGAATTAGAGCTTTAAGAAATCTCTTAGTTAAGGTTTTGACAATTTGGACGTTTATTGACTTAAACTCGTTTTAACGTCAATCATTGTGAATTTCTTAGGTAAACAGTGCTCGTGGACGGAGTTTAAGCTGCTTTGGACACGAGGTAAGTTCTCGTGATTCTTCTTTGGCCGATTGGCCTACACCGTACGTCGTGGTCTCGAGGAGTTTGGTGACGCACTAGTTTTATTGCTTTGGTTGGGTAGCTAGGTTTATTTGTTTATAGTTTATGTTTTACAGTCTTTGATGGTACCTATTATTGTTTGTTTATTGTAAGTTATTGAACTGTTCATGCATCACTTGTTTTAAAGAAAAGCATGAAAATGAATTTCCGCACAGAGTTTTAAAGATAACGAGATTAATGCATCGGCCGAAAGGCTTATTGTTCATTTGCCGCAAGGCGTATTGTTATTGGCCGAATGGCGTATTGTTTATTGGCCTAAGGGCGTATTGTTTATTGGCCAAATGGCGTATTGTTATTGGTCACGCGAGGTGGGGCTCAGGCACGGCTGTACGTTTTGTAAGCGTGCACCCCCCGCCTCTAGCCGGAAAGAGTAGTCCGCCCGCTGGATGAGCTCTCTCTGGTTAGAGGGATAGGACTTCGGTGACACCTATTGTATTGAGCATTGCATTGTAAGATAAAATAAAGCATGGTTTATCGAACTCATACGCACAGCATGCATTGCATTTACGAGTCTTACTGAGATTTTTATCTCATAGTGTGTTATGTACGGTGTAGGTGATCTAGACATTGAGGAACCAGGTGAGGATGGGATTCCTCCTCCTGAGGCATGAGTCCGGTTGACGGAGGATGGCTGCGGTGGTGTGCTGGCGCAGTCGAGGCTTCACCGACCCGTGGGGAGTATGTATAGATTTTGGAACGTTTTGGGACAAATTGATAGGATGTTTAGATAATGGTATTTGTTTTGAAATTCTGGAACTGTTTGGTAAATTGTATATAGAAATGTTTTTATTTAAACTATATTTAAATGTTGTGGAAACGTTTTAAATGATTTTAGGATTTGTTACGGATAAGCTCGGTTTTTAGAGCTATCCACGCAGTTGGATTTCGCAAAGTCCGCTGCAAGTTGTACGAGTTTATGTTATAAGTTATAGTGATTGTCGTGATAAATTGGTGCATAGCATTTGAAGTTAAGCTCTCTGGAAATCGGATTCCAGAGAGCTCATTGTGGTTTGTGGTTTCTGTTAAGGGTGAAGTTTTGAGTTTTAAATTGTTGAAGTATGTGGAGTGAAAGACGCAAGAGAAGGAAGGAAAGGCGCTGGAGGTCCAGCGACCGCGCGCTGCAACATGCAGCGATCGGGCGCTGCATGCTGCAGCGCTTGCAGCGACCGAGCGCTGCAACATGCAGCGATCGGGCGCTGCATGCTGCAGCGCTTGCAGCGACCGAGCGCTGCAACATGCAGCGATCGGGCGCTGCATGCTGCAGCGCACTCGGCGACCAGGCGCTGCAATTAGCAGCGCCCAGTCGCTGCTCTATTTTCAAGGGCAGAATTCCAATTCTGCCCTCCCTCTTTTTATTTGTTTTAACTTATCTTTTTATTAATAGTTTTAAATGATTTTAAGTTTGATTTTAATTCCGATTTCAATTCCGATTTCGATTCTGTTTTCGATTTCGGTTTAGTTCCCGCCTAGAGTTTAATTAAAGATATTAGTAAAAAAAAAAAAAAAAAAAAAAAAAATTACGGGAAATACGGGTACAGTATTAGGGTCGTTACATTAAATCATGTGTTCTACCTTTTCGCTATTCATTTCATTTACGTCACCGGAGCTTCTCTCTCGCTAGATAGGAGCGGCACATCCGGCGATTGGATAGCCTCTCGTATCTAACCCAGGGGAAAACATGCTTCACCTGACAGCCATGTCTGAACCACCGCCACCGACGTGACCATCATTACATTCGTTTATCTTTTAGTTTTGTAAAACATGCATCGAAATTCTTTTTCATGCCTTTTTGAAAACAATGACGCGTGAACAAATATTATGCCATGAACGAGTAAAACCAAGTAGAAACATACAACAATAAACTTAACAATTAACAACCTAACCAAACCTAAAACTAACTACCCGTTCTAATTACCCGAAACACACAAGCACCTCCAATTTCCTCGATCAACACAAATCTTATGGTGTAGGCCCAGATGGCCAAACAAATCACGAAGACTTACCTTGCGTCCATTGCACACCGAGCTCCGTCCACGAGCGTTGTTCACCTAAGGCAATTCACAACAAATCACGATTAAATCGAGTCTAAACCTTAAATCTCAAAAACTACTAACTTCTAGCTAAAAGAACTTTCCTAAAACTCTATTCTAGCTCATTGCTGCATTTTATCAAGAAATTAGTGCTCAACATATGGAAATTTCCATTAATGAAGTTTTTCAACCTCCAAACCAAATGCAACTCCAATATTATTCGATAAATCGCTTATCTACGCCCAATAAATATCAATACGTCGATTAATGGTATAACTACGCTAAACCTATCAATTTCAAATATCAATTCACATTTTCAACGAATATCCTAACGAAACCCTAATCTGTTTAACCCTAGAAATCAAAATCTAACACTCCAAAAGCTTAAAGTGTCACGACCCTTACCCATATATCGAAATAATTTTTTTTTTTTTTTTTTTTTTTTTTTAACTTTTACTTTAACTGTACTTAAGCGGAAATCTCAATTAAAGTCGAAATCGGAATCTAAATCGGAGTTCGTTTAGTAAATCATTTAAACAATTACTAAATCAATAAACTTAAACAATTTAAAACAATTAATTAATAAAAGAAATCAATTAAATAAAACATTTTTTTTTTAATGGGCAGAGGAGGTGGCGATTGCTCGCTGGAGCAATCGCCATATGGCGATTTCCTCTTGGCAATCGCTTCTCCAGCGATTGCCAGAGGAAGAGGCGATTGCTCGCCTATGGGAGGCGAGCAATCGCCAGACTCTTTGGACTCCAGAGAGTCCAGCTCTTCCTCTTCCTCTTCTTCTTTCCTTTTTCTTCATCCTTCGCCCCTGTACTCCTCTCTTAAATACCAAAAACACACAACACATATCTCATCACTTTTCTCACTACAAACTCACCCAAAATCATACCTATCTCCATAAAATACTCTCCTCATACACTTACTCAAACACTCAAAACCGACACGATTCACGTTAAGCATAATCAAATTTTATAAAAACGAACCGCGTGGTTCCGTTTAAAAGTTTAACATTCCTACCTGTTTTAAACATCGAAAAAAAACACCACAAAACATTTTACATTATCCATACAGTCACCAAACACCCTAATAATGTACCTAAACATTTCCAAAATCTGTACAATTTACTATTAACTCAAAACGTCACTAAAGACCCCCAAAAACTTCTAACCATGAGTCACCAACCTAGCCAAAACACAAGCCGCCGCCACGAGCTCCAACCATCGACCGCTACACTTGATCGTCGTAAGGAGGTTCCTCACCTTCGTTACCGTCACCTACATCATAGTCCCGTGAGAAACATTCATTTAGTCCCGTGAGAAACATTCGTTTAGTCTCGTGAGAAACATTCGTTTAGTCTCGTGAGAAACATTCATTTAGTCCCGTGAGAAACATTCATTTAGTCCCGTGAGAAACATTCATTTAGTCCCGTGAGAAACATTCGTTTAGTCTCGTGAGAAACATTCGTTTAGTCTCGTGAGAAACATTCGTTTAGTCTCGTGAGAAACATTCATTTAGTCCCGTGAGAAACATTCATTTAGTCCCGTGAGAAACATTCATTTAGTCCCGTGAGAAACATTCATTTAGTCCCGTGAGAAACATTCGTTTAGTCTCGTGAGAAACATTCATTTAGTCCCGTGAGAAACATTCGTTTAGTCTCGTGAGAAACATTCGTTTAGTCTCGTGAGAAACATTCGTTTAGTCTCGTGAGAAACATTCGTTTAGTCTCGTGAGAAACATTCGTTTAGTCTCGTGAGAAACATTCATTTAGTCCCGTGAGAAACATTCATTTAGTCCCGTGAGAAACATTCGTTTAGTCTCGTGAGAAACATTCGTTTAGTCTCGTGAGAAACATTCATTTAGTCCCGTGAGAAACATTCGTTTAGTCTCGTGAGAAACATTCATTTAGTCCCGTGAGAAACATTCATTTAGTCCCGTGAGAAACATTCGTTTAGTCTCGTGAGAAACATTCATTTAGTCCCGTGAGAAACATTCATTTAGTCCCGTGAGAAACATTCGTTTAGTCTCGTGAGAAACATTCATTTAGTCCCGTGAGAAACATTCATTTAGTCCCGTGAGAAACATTCGTTTAGTCTCGTGAGAAACATTCATTTAGTCCCGTGAGAAACATTCATTTAGTCCCGTGAGAAACATTCGTTTAGTCTCGTGAGAAACATTCATTTAGTCCCGTGAGAAACATTCGTTTAGTCTCGTGAGAAACATTCGTTTAGTCTCGTGAGAAACATTCATTTAGTCCCGTGAGAAACATTCGTTTAGTCTCGTGAGAAACATTCATTTAGTCCCGTGAGAAACATTCATTTAGTCCCGTGAGAAACATTCATTTAGTCCCGTGAGAAACATTCATTTAGTCCCGTGAGAAACATTCATTTAGTCCCGTGAGAAACATTCGTTTAGTCTCGTGAGAAACATTCGTTTAGTCTCGTGAGAAACATTCATTTAGTCCCGTGAGAAACATTCGTTTAGTCTCGTGAGAAACATTCATTTAGTCCCGTGAGAAACATTCATTTAGTCCCGTGAGAAACATTCATTTAGTCCCGTGAGAAACATTCATTTGGTCCCGTGAGAAACATTCGTTTAGTCTCGTGAGAAACATTCGTTTAGTCCCGTGAGAACCATTCATTTAGTCCCGTGAGAAACATTCGTTTAGTCTCGTGAGAAACATTCGTTTAGTCTCGTGAGAAACATTCGTTTAGTCTCGTGAGAAACATTCATTTAGTCCCGTGAGAAACATTCATTTAGTCCCGTGAGAAACATTCGTTTAGTCTCGAGAAACATTCATTTAGTCCGTGAGAAACATTCATTTGGTCCCGTGAGAAACATTCGTTTAGTCTCGTGAGAAACATTCGTTTAGTCCCGTGAGAACCATTCATTTAGTCCCGTGAGAAACATACAGTCAGGCCCGTGAGAAACATACACGTGAGAATCATACAACATTCAACTGATCGTTCTTTCATTTAACTTTTCATAAAAACATGCTCATAAACAGTTCGTATGCACTTTAAGAAAAACATGATGCGTGAGGAGACATACATAGAAACATCTATCGAACAACCACTAAACTTTGCTAAGGCACTACTTAACTACCCTTCTTACTATCAACCCATGTAACCATCTAACCTCGTCACAATAAACATAATCGACATCGTTACGACGTAGGGCCTTAGTGGCCGGAAACCTAAGACTCACTTACCTGGCGTCCTAAATATGCCGAGCACCGTCCTTTGAGCTTGGGTTACCTAGAGCATTTAACATCACATCATTAATATCGATTTTCAAACATCGAATATAAACAATCGACTTCTCTAGCTAGGACAAATCCTTCTAAAACTCTAATCCTTTTTCTTTCGGGCATTTCATCGAATACTTAGTGCTCAAAACTTCAAAACTCCATTAATGTCCTTCAACTACATTTCCAACAACCAAATCTTCACATTAAAACAACCACCAACACCATTAATCTTCTCTAACAACTTCAAAAATCATTAATATATCATCAATGAGTAATAATTAAACAACCCTAACAATTTCTAACAAAACCCCTGATTTCTTCACAAACCCTAACTCAAAACAAACCCTAAAACCAACAAATCACTTGACCAAAACGTAGAGCTTACCCTAAGAGTCGAGTTGGGGAAGAAACTTGAGGGAGAGAATCGCCAAAATGGAGGAGAATGGCCAAGGTTGAGGATCGGCGATGGGGAGAAGAGAAAATCGCCTAAGGAGAGGGGTTTTCGTGCGCGGAGGAGAAAGTGAGAAAGAGAGAGAAGGCTTTTTGCCTTTTATTAAATTTTTGACTTTTAAAACAAATTTACCTAAATGCCCTTAGCCTATTTCTTTAACTTAAATCATTATTTCATCCATCGGTTTAATTTCTCCAAAATTCCCTTATTCCTCCCAATAATTCTATTTATCCTTAGGGTCCTAACGAAACTTCTCGTTGGCCATTTGGACTTAATTCATTATTCCTACGAATTATCGTTCTATAATTGCTCCAAATATTAAACTCTAAACTTATTTGCTCGAAATCTTTAAAACGAACTTTCTGGGTGTTACATAAAGCCTTACCTAGGGAGCGAAGACGACAGAGAAACGTGAAGAGTCACCAGAGTTTGGAGGGACGTCGGCCGGCATTTGAAGGAAATCGCTGTTGAGAGGGTGAAGTCGTCGATGAGGGTTGAGAGAAAAGGGGAAAAATCGTGTGAAGTGAAGAAGAATAAAGGAGTTTGTAATTATTTAACAAAATTGGTTTGTTCAATTACCAAATTGCCCCTTCCATTAATTCTCTATTCGTTTTTCCACTTATTTCGTTATTTAATTAACGATCCGTTTTCTCCAAATTTTTATATTAATTTGACATATTTACAAAAATGCCGTTTATATTGGAATAATTCAAATCCCGTAAAGCTGGGTGTTACAAGAGAGGGATTTTGTCTTTTTAATATAATTTGACTTGTCAAATTGCCAATTTACCCCTCCATTTGATTTCCTATTTGTTTCATCACTATTTCATTATTTAACTAACGATTCGTTTTCTCCAAATTTTCATATTTCACTGATAATTCCAATTTATTGCTAGGGCTCTATTTAAAACTTTCCATTGGCAAAACAGACTTAATTTGACATATTTATAAAAATACCATTATATATTGGAACATAAAATCCCGTAAAACCGGGTGTTACACGAAGAATTTTATTATGCACACTGATCACCAAGCTCTTAAACACATCAAGAGCCAAGAAAAGTCAGATAAAAGACACACTAAATGGGTGGAATTTCTCAAGTGTAACCTCTACATCGTCAAATACAAGAAGGGGGAAACAAATGTGGTTGCCGATGCACTGTATAGAAGGTATGTCCTTCTAACCGATTTGAGTACTAGATTCTTTAGTTTTGACTGGATCAAGGAAGCTTACGAATGAGACCAAGACTTTAGCCACTGGTATGAATTAAGTAAGAACAAGAGCGAGGCTGGCTATTATTTGATGGATGGATACCTCTTTAAAGGAAGAAAGTTATGTGACGACCCCAACCCAGTCAGGGCCGCCACAGACTTTTCGTGACGTAATCATAACTTTTACCCTCGTAAGTTTACATAAAATTTTTTGTTTTCTGATTTTTACTCACACTCTAATAATAAAACAGACATAGACAAATGACCCACCTCAATCGACCCCCTTTATAGTCTAACCTTGACTTAAACATGTTGAGCGTAAAGTTCGTCGACTTTTAAAACATTTAAAACGAGGTTAAAACCATATTTCGATAAAATGTCGACTTGGTTTTTGGGTCCTTAAAATACTTAAAAATACGTGGGGGACGCTCGTATAATACATTTAAAAAGTATCGAAAAAGGTCAGGTTGAAACGTGTTTGAAAAAGTCACATTTTAAAAAAAAATCACATTTGGGGTCATGTGTGGCACGCGCGCAGCGCCCTAGGTGCGCGTCGTGCGCCTCCTCCCAAAGCCCCGTGCGCCTCCCCACGTTCCATGCACGTGTTAAAGCCAATCGATCGGCAAAAACGCCGATCGATTGGCACCTTCTTTGGATTTCAGACTAAAAACAACCAAAAACGCCGATCAATCGTCCCTCGGGCGCAATCGATCGGCTGGGCGCGTCCTGGGCGCGCATACCGTGCGCCACCTACGCGCGCCTGCGCGCCTCTCATCGACTTTTTACCTTTAATTTCTCCTTTTCCCATTTTTTCACCTACACTTCACCCATAAACTTATCTACCTCCTTCACATTAATAAGGTCAAACAATCCTTCCATTGCTCGAACCCACCCTTCAGCCTGGATCGGATCTATTACGCATCCATCGAACATTGGAGGTCAAAATCACCTAGGTTGTTCACTACCCCAGTTCCGCTAAGTACTATTTTGTCATTGCCATTTCCATCTCGGTTGAGTAAAATCCCAATCTGTTCTGATTGTTGGTGGGTTATGTCAATAAGCTGGCTAATAGGATTCTCTTCAGGTTGTCTAGGTGCTCTCAGCATTTTCTTGTCCCTAAACACATTAAGAAACGCACACAAAATAAACATTTATGAATTATACTTAAACTTAAACACTTACAGTCGATGAAGAGTCCTCGTGTGGCGGTTCGTGTTTGGCAGGCAGCCTACAGAATCGCTTTTAAAATCCGGTCTCTCTGATACCATAATTGTGGCCACCCCAACCCAGTCAGGGCCGCCACAGGACTTGCCGTGACGTAAACATAACTTTTGCCCTCGTAAGTTTACCTAAAATTTTTCGTTTTCTGATTTTTACTCACACTCTAATAATAAAACAGACATAGACAAATGATCCACCTCAAACGACCCCTTTTAGAGTCTAACCTTGTCTTAAACATGTTGACCGAAAGGTTCGTCGACTTTTAAAACATTTAAAAGTAGGTTAAACCATATTTCGATAAAATGTCGACTCGATTTTTGGGTCCTTAAAATACTTAAAAATACGTGGGGGACGCTCGTATAATACATTTAAGAAGACAAAGCGGTGAAGGTACGGGGAAAATGGGCATAAATGCCCAAAATCAATACAGCCGATCGATCGGCAAGCGTTCTGAAAATTTCAGAATGCTCGCCAATATACTTTAACAGCTGATCGATCGGCCTTGGTTGATTGATCAGGCTAGCGTTCTGGAAATTCTAGAACGCTTGCCTTACAACTGCCGATCGATCGACCCCTTTTGGCCGATCAATCGGCTAGCGCTCTGGAAAACTAGAGCGCTCAGCCAACCAGTTGCCGATCGATCATCGGTAACCGCTCTGGAATCTGAATTCCAGAGCGTTGCCCAATCCATTTTCCAATACCCTGCACACCACTAATACATCACCACTTACTTCTACCACCATTTACTTTATCCTCCAACACTCAATCACAAATCAACATAAAACTCATCCACCTACATACACTTTTCAATTCCATCAATCACCTAAAACACAACACGAAGCGTAACTTATATGCATTCAAAATTCATGGAATACAAACTGCGTGGGTCATTCTAAAAACCAAACATACCCCAACAAATTTAAAAACATCCAAACAACTCCACTATATCCTCAAGCCATTACTTCTACTTCCACTTAACACACACACCATTTTCATTTCAAAACCATACACCAAAATCATCAACCCAATGATATCAGACATACGCAACGGAAACTTCTAACTTCAACCAAAAGCGAACCCATAAAAATACAACTATCTAAAATCACAATTGCTCCGAGCTAACAACTATACAACCAAACCATAACCAATAAATCCTATTTCTACCACATAAGCCTACTTTTACCAAAGAGCTCGGAGCTACCCACGGGTCGGTAAGCCTTGCCAAAACACGTTCCATTGCCACGAGTCCAATCCATCAACTGCCTATGCTTGAATATCGAGAGGAGGCTCCTCACCTCCGATCTCTTCACCTACATCATACAACATAAACATTTAAGCCTAATGCTTAGCAATGGAATGCACTATTAATAACGTATGCATGAATGTATGAATGAATGTATGACTTTCGTAAAACATATTCATTTACTTGTTCTTATTCTTTTTACTTGACATAGATTATGCTGGGGAGTAGGCAGGTGCGTATACATGGTCCTCACAGACAGTATTCATGGTCCATTTTATGGACAGTGATCATGGTCCTCACGGACAGTTTTGTTGTCATGGACATACCACCCCAACTCACACTTAATCATTACGTACTTTTCAATTTCATGCATGTAAAATATTTCGTATGTCATTTGAGCAAACATGATGCATGAGGAATTTACGTATAACATACCATCAAAACAATTCACGGACGTACATGAACATACTTTACTCGCAACGAATTTAACAAACAACTAATAACTAATATCTTAGGCTACCCGACTCATTAAGCCCTACAATCAGAAAATCATCATCAAAACACGAAAACCTAGCATTAGTAAGATTTAGGGCCTTAAGGGCCGAAAATCTAGCACCCACTTACCTGGCATCCTTAGCAATACCGAGCACCGTTCGTAAGCCGTGTCCACCTAAAGGCATTTCATAAACAAAGGCATTAAAACTGATCCATAATAAACGAATTCTAAACTTAAACTAAGCTTGTAACGCCCCGAACCCGCCCCTGGCCCGGTGCGTCACGTTGCAAACAAATCCCGTGTTTAAAATGACGTTTAAAATATTTTTCGTTAAATATTCGGCTCGATTTTCGGGTTTTTCGAACCCTCGAATTTTGTTGGAAAACATGCCAAAATATGTCGGAAAAAGTCGGGTTAAAACTGGTTTCAAATAAGCGTCAAAATGTTAAAAATTGAAGTATGAACAGTAAAGTGTCGACACTATGAACAGTAGGTGTCAACACTTTAAAAACAGTTTATTCTCTGGTCCCATTCCTTTGCAAAAGGTGTCGACACCTTGTATTTGGTGTCGACACTTTTGCAACACCATGAACAGTAGGTGTCGACACCTTGTCTTTGGTGTCGACACTTTTACAACATGATGAACAGTAAATGTCAACACCTGCATGCAAATTTGTTTTTCCACTTTTCCTTAAGCTAAACTTCTCCAAAATCCATGAAATTTTAACCACACACTCCCGACACCTAAATCTTCAAATCCCGTAAATTTTGTAGAAAACCAACTTCAAACGATTACATAAAAAAATAGCGAACATAACCCGACGTTAAATAGTTTAAAACCGAAATGGGCGGCATAACGCCTAAATATCTTTATACCAAAACCTGAAATCAACACACGAAAATATATGTTTACAACTTCCTTAAATACGACAACCATTAAACACAATATCCCAACTCAAAAACACCAAAATACATTACGAAAACATTTGCCAATATTCGTACTACACGTCCAATTTATCTAAGTTGTTTTTAACCAATATTCCTTCCAAAACCCTTATCAAAAAGCTTACCAAACTATCTACACATTCCCACAAAACAACGTTTCCGCACACCAACTATCCATACCAAAATACTTACAAATTAAACTATCCATGTCAAACATTCACCTCCCACTACCCGAGACATCCAGTGGTCAAAACGCCCCGACAATAGCCTGCACCGGCGGACTCCGTACTCCTCCGACTGCAGCCTAATCCTTGGTAGTCTCGTCTACTTCACCTGTAAACAAATCGTCACCTACACCATAGAACACACCAAAAAGGTAAGCCTAACGCTTAGCAAGTAGGGAATTATGCACAACCACACACTAAATGCTCGACTCAACCCTAACATGCAGTCTCTACACACTCTGTTGTTTTCTTTTCGTTTCAATTGCATTTTTATCTTTCACTTCTAGGTGAATCAAGTAGGCACACGCCCCCACACAGTCCAGGACGGCCACGCCTTGACCCACGGAGCTAGACCGGAGGCACATGTCCCAACACAGTCCAAGACGGCCAACCGAATCTCCTCCAATCGATCGTAGAATCCTCATCGCGCACTTCAAGCACGAGTGCACTTCAAGCACGAACCTCATTGTGCACTTCAAGCACGGGTGCACTTCAAGCACCAACCCCATTGTGCACTTCAAGCACGAACAGGTTGAGGTCGAGAAATTCATACTCACGACTCATTACGTACATTAGAATCCCCCAATCAATCGTAGAATCCCCGTCGTGCACTTCAAGCACGAGTGCACTTCAAGCACGAACCTCATTGTGCACTTCAAGCACGAGTGCACTTCAAGCACGAACCTCATTGTGCACTTCAAGCACGAACCTCATTGTGCACTTCAAGCACGAACCTCATTGTGCACTTCAAGCACGAACCTCATTGTGCACTTCAAGCACGGGTGCACTTCAAGCACGAGTGCACTTCAAGCACGAACCTCATTGTGCACTTCAAGCACGAACCTCATTGTGCACTTCAAGCACGAGTGCACTTCAAGCACGGGTGCACTTCAAGCACGAACCTCATTGTGCACTTCAAGCACGAGTGCACTTCAAGCACGAACCTCATTGTGCACTTCAAGCACGAGTGCACTTCAAGCACGAGTGCACTTCAAGCACGGGTGCACTTCAAGCACGGGTGCACTTCAAGCACGGGTGCACTTCAAGCACGAGTGCACTTCAAGCACGGGTGCACTTCAAGCACGGGTGCACTTCAAGCACGGGTGCACTTCAAGCACGAACCTCATTGTGCACTTCAAGCACGAGTGCACTTCAAGCACGAGTGCACTTCAAGCACGAGTGCACTTCAAGCACGAACCTCATTGTGCACTTCAAGCACGGGTGCACTTCAAGCACGAGTGCACTTCAAGCACGAACCTCATTGTGCACTTCAAGCACGGGTGCACTTCAAGCACGAGTGCACTTCAAGCACGAACCTCATTGTGCACTTCAAGCACGAGTGCACTTCAAGCACGAACCTCATTGTGCACTTCAAGCACGGGTGCACTTCAAGCACGAGTGCACTTCAAGCACGAACCTCATTGTGCACTTCAAGCACGAGTGCACTTCAAGCACGAGTGCACTTCAAGCACGAGTGCACTTCAAGCACGAGTGCACTTCAAGCACGAGTGCACTTCAAGCACGAACCTCATTGTGCACTTCAAGCACGAACCTCATTGTGCACTTCAAGCACGGGTGCACTTCAAGCACGAACCTCATTGTGCACTTCAAGCACGGGTGCACTTCAAGCACGAGTGCACTTCAAGCACGAACCTCATTGTGCACTTCAAGCACGAACCTCATTGTGCACTTCAAGCACGAACCTCATTGTGCACTTCAAGCACGGGTGCACTTCAAGCACGAACCTCATTGTGCACTTCAAGCACGAACCTCATTGTGCACTTCAAGCACGAGTGCACTTCAAGCACGGGTGCACTTCAAGCACGAACCTCATTGTGCACTTCAAGCACGAGTGCACTTCAAGCACGGGTGCACTTCAAGCACGGGTGCACTTCAAGCACGAACCTCATTGTGCACTTCAAGCACGAGTGCACTTCAAGCACGAACCTCATTGTGCACTTCAAGCACGAGTGCACTTCAAGCACGAACCTCATTGTGCACTTCAAGCACGAGTGCACTTCAAGCACGAGTGCACTTCAAGCACGAGTGCACTTCAAGCACGGGTGCACTTCAAGCACGAGTGCACTTCAAGCACGGGTGCACTTCAAGCACGAGTGCACTTCACTTCAAGCACGAATAGGTCGAGGAATTCATACTCACGACCACGTTGCAAATCTTTTCTTATCTTTCATTTCATTCATACCGCTCAAGGATGCAAAACATGTAATTTCGTAGTTTAAAAACCATGATGCGTGACACACGATGCATGACACAAAGCAAAACATAGCAACAATCAAACAATCCCTACCGTTCTATGGTGTAGGCCCGAAGGCAACAAACACGCACTCCACTACTTACCTGGCTGCTTCAAAAACGTGCTGTCACTTCGTCCAACCAAAGTTCACGTCAATTACCTAACCATTAAGGAAAAGTTACTTAGTAACAAACTAAGAAATTCTACAATTCAACTAGCTTAAACTAACCCTAACTTTTTAACCTAAAACTAACCAACACACAAATAATCTCACACTTAAATACATAAACCCGATTTTCACCCAAAATTGACCGTCAAACTTTAAACGGTCATAACTCACTCGTTTTTCAACGGATTTCGACGTGCCACCCCAACTCGGAAACCTCTACACGTCTACTATCCATTGACTCACTCAAAGTAACCAAACAAAGTAATTGACCAACTCGAAAACCCATCAAACAGAATCGGGTATATAGGTGTTCTTCAACCATTTTTGTGGAACACTTCACCAATCTTCAATCTAACCCTAAAATCTACCTAACCTAGTCATTCAACAACCAAATCATCAACATAAGGAAGAAATCTAACATTTAGAACTCAATTTTCGGACTTCACCAATTAGGGTTTCCAAGCCCTCACCAAAACACTTAAAACTCACTAAAACCTTCAATAAACTTCACCTCAAAGTATAAAAATCAAAACCCACGTGTTATTACCTTGAAATCCTTGAAAGAACTATGGAAAGAAGGAGGGAGAGCTTTGAGGGCTGGCTGGATCGTGGGAGAGAAAGAAAGAGGGGAGAAGATGATTAAACATTACCATTTCACCTTTTTAACCTAACCATTATTTTTACTTTATGAATTTGCCAACTCAAACTTTCTAAATTTATAAAACTACCACCACTTGTCTTTTCTTCTTTCATTCAACGTGAATCAACATTAAATCCCACCTTTTTCCATTTATTTAATTCATTTATCTCATCCTTTTAATGCATGTAAAGTACTTAGAATTTTCTTATTGGTTGTTGACTTTTCAACTCCCTTTATGTTGAATTGTCAAACCCATTCTCTTCTTTTGTTAATCCCTTTATCCTTCAGCACTAATCCCTCCTAACCGTCTATTTTAGGACATACGTGCGTTACATGAAATTCTCGGGTGTTACAAAGCTCCTAGCCAAAGCAAATTTCTCTAGAACCTTTGTGTCACGACCCTCGCCCGTATAGGTGATATCGGTTTTTTTTTTTTTTTTTTAAAATCCTTTTACTTTAACTGTACATAAAGCGAAATCTAAATCGGAGCCGAAATCGAATTAGAAATCGGAGTTCGTTTAGTAAGTCATTTAAAACAATTACTAAAACAATAAACTTAACAATTAAAACAATTAATTAATAAGAGAAAACAATTTATTTAAAACATTTTTTTTTTTATAAAAGGCCAGAGGAGGTGGCGATCAATCGCCAGAAATCTGGCGATTGATCACCAGCCAGCGATTGCTCCTGGCGAGCAATCGCTGGCAGGCGATTGCTCCTAGCGAGCAATCGCCCCCTGGCGATTATACCGCTGAATCATACATCTTGCCCCGTAAGAATCATACATCTTGCCCCGTAAGAATCATACATCTTGCCCCGTAAGAATCATACATCTTGCCCCGTAAGAATCATACATCTTGCCCCGTAAGAATCATACATCTTGCCCCGTAAGAATCATACATCTTGCCCCGTAAGAATCATACATCTTGCCCCGTAAGAATCATACATCTTGCCCCGTAAGAATCATACATCTTGCCCCGTAAGAATCATACATCTTGCCCCGTAAGAATCATACATCTTGCCCCGTAAGAATCATACATCTTGCCCCGTAAGAATCATACATCTTGCCCCGTAAGAATCATACATCTTGCCCCGTAAGAATCATACATCTTGCCCCGTAAGAATCATACATCTTGCCCCGTAAGAATCATACATCTTGCCCCGTAAGAATCATACATCTTGCCCCGTAAGAATCATACATCTTGCCCCGTAAGAATCATACATCTTGCCCCGTAAGAATCATACATCTTGCCAAACACTGTACGTTATCTATACAATCACAAGCACCCTAAAAATGTATCTAAACATACCAAAATTTGTACTTTTCACCATTAATCCCTAAACATCAAAAAGACTCTAAAAACTTCTAACCGTGAGTCACCAACCTAACAAAACACAAGCCGCCGCCACGAGCTCCACCCATCGACCGCTACACTTGATCGTCGTACGGAGGTTCCTCACCTTCGTTATCGTCACCTACATCATACAATAACTACATTAAGCCTAATGCTTAGTAAGGAGCGTACTAAACATAACTTTACATATATGCATGACATTTATAAAACATTTTCGTTTCATTTCTTTAAATCATTTTCTTGCCCGTGAGAAACATACGTCTTGCCCCGTAAGAATCATACATCTTGCCCCGTGAGCATCATAATCTTGCCCCGTAAGAATCATACACTTTTGACCCGTGAGAAACATACACGTGAGAATCATACATTTTAACGCGTGAGAAACATACATCGTTCACATAATCGTTCTTTCATTTAACTTTTCATAAAACATGCTCGTAAATAGTTCGTATGCACTTTAATAAAACATGATGCATGAGGAGTAACATACATAAGGAAAAACCTATCGAATGAGCACTACCTAAATCGTTAAGGCACTACTTAGACTATCCGTCTTTCCTTAACTACCCGTCTTTCCTTAACTACCCGTAACCCCTTTCTTCATAACAGTCAACATTATCAACATTGTACGACGTAGGGCCTTAGTGGCCGAAAAGCCTAACGCTCACTTACCTGGCGTCCTAAATATGCCAAGCACCGTCCTTTGAGCTTGAGTTACCTAGGGCATTTAACAACAAACCATTAATATCGACTCTCGAACATCAAATCTAACAAATCGACGTCTTGAACTAGGACAAATTCTTCTAAAAAAACTCTAATCCTTTTTCTTTCGGGCATTTCATCGAGCACTTAGTGCTCATCAACTTCAAAACTCCATTAATAGTGTTTTACCAACCTTCAACAACCAAAAACTTAAACTTAATCATCAACCAACACCATTAATCTACTCAAACAACCTCAATAATCACTAGTACATCATTAATGAGTAATAATTAAACAACCCTAACGATTTCTAACGAAACCCTTAAATTTCCTCACAAACCCTAACTCAAAACAACTCCAAAAACCATGAATAAACTTAACTAGAGTGTAGCACTCACCTAGGGTATTGATTCGGGGAAGAAACTTAGAGGAGAAACACCGGAATCGGAGGAGTTGGTTGACGTTGAAGATGGCGATGGAGAAGAGAAGAAAAATCGCCAAGGGAGAAGGGGCTCGCGTGCGTGGAGGAGAAGTGAGGAAGAGAGAGAGAAACCTTAGGTTTTAATAAAATCATAACCTTAAAATTACCTAAATGCCCTTTGCTTATTCCCTTAGCTCTAATTGTTATTTCCTCTATCAATTTGGTTCCTCAAAAATTATTTTATCTTACCAAATATTCCTATTTATTCTTAGGGCTCTAACGAAACTTCCCGTTGGTCATTTGGACTTAATTTAATATTTCTACGAATTATTACTTTATAATGCTTAAATACTTAATATTCGAAACTTAAAGCTCGGAATCCTTAAAACGAGATTTCCGAGTGTTACATCCTACCCTCCTTATTTAGAATTTTGTCCCCAAAATTACATACCTGAACAAATCTGAATATCTGTCCATCATGTCATTTTGTCGCTCCCACGTTGCCTCCTCTACGTTTTGATTCCTCCACAGTACTTTAACAAGAGGGATTGACTTATTACGCAGGACCTTAACCGAAGACTCCAAAATCCGTATTGGTCTCTCTTCATAGGTCAAAGTCGGCTGTATCTCAATATTAATTGGTTCTACCACGTGTGTAGGATCCCGTATACACTTCCTCAACATTGACACGTGGAAGACATTATGTACACCCTCCATAGACAATGGTAGCTGAAGCCTATATGCTGTAGCTCCAATCCTTTCCGTAATCTGAAACGGTCCAACGAACCGTGGATTTAACTTCCCTCTTTTTCCAAAACGAACTACGCCTTTGAATGGCGAAACCTTCAAAAACACTTTGTCACCAACTACAAACTCTAATTCTCGTCTTCTTCGATCAGCGTAGCTCTTTTGGCGACTCTGTGGGGTCTCCATTCTTTGTCTAATCAAGGGTACCTTCTCAGATAACTGCTGTAAAATTTCAGGGCCGATTAACTTAGCTTCGCCCACTTCATCCCAATACAGCAGCGACCTACATTTTCTTCCATAAAGCGCTTCATATGGAGCCATGCCAATCGTGGACTGATAACTGTTATTATAAGCAAATTCAATCAAAGGTAAATATCTGCTCCACGACGACTGAAACTCTAACACGCAGGCTCTCAGCATATCCTCGAGTATCTGAATCGTCCTTTCAGACTGTCCGTCGGTCTGTGGGTGGAATGCCGTGCTGAAAGTCAACTTGGTACCCATAGCGCTTTGCAAACTTTTCCAAAATCTCGAGGTGAATTTGGGATCCCGATCTGAAACAATCGACATGGGAACCCCGTGTAATCTAATAATCTCTTGGACATAAAGTTCTGCAAACTGATTCATCGTGTAGGTCATCTTTACAGGCAAGAAATGAGCCGCTTTTGTCAATCTATCAACCACGACCCATATACTGTCGTGCCCTTTCACCGTCCTCGGTAATCCAACCACGAAATCCATTGCAATTTGATCCCACTTCCACTCGGGAATCGATAGTGGTTGCAACATTCCACCTGGTCTTTGGTGCTCTGCTTTCACTTGTTGGCAAACCAGACAAGATTGTACATACCTGGCCACATCACGCTTCATATTCGACCACCAATAGTGCAGTTTCAAATCTCGGTACATCTTGGTGTTACCTGGATGCACAGAGGACATCGATGAATGTGCCTCTGACATGACCAACTTCCTCAACCCTTCATCTTTCGGTACGTACCATCGATCTCGAAATCTCAGAATGCCATCCATCGTGTAACTGAAATCAGAAGGTACAACTGACAACTTGGCTACAATAGCCATCTTTTCTTCCGTATCAAGCTGTTGAGCCTCTTTTATCTTGTCCAACAGAGTGGGCCGTATTGTCAAATCAGCAAGTAGGGCTGAAAGTTCTGGAACTATCTCGAGTTCAAACCCTTGCATCTCCTTTCTCAATGAAGCTGACATACTGAAAGCAACTGACTCCTCTGTTCTAGGCATCCTGCTCAGAGCATCTGCCACTGTATTTGCTTTTCCGGGGTGATACTTGATTTCGAAGTCGTAGTCTTTCACAAATTCTAAACATCTCCTCTGTCTCATATTCAAATCTTTTTGTGTAAATAGGTATTTTAAACTCTTGTGGTCAGAAAACACCTCACACTTCTGTCCGTAAAGGTAGTGTCTCCATATCTTTAATGCAAACACCACCGCTGCCAGTTCTAAATCATGCGTTGGGTAATTTTCTTCATAACTTTTCAATTGCCTCGAAGCATAGGCAATGACCTTTACTTCCTGCATCAACACACATCACAATAAATACTGTACACCCCATTCTCCACTGGCAGAGTCAGCAAAGGCGCTGTGGTCAACTTTCGCTTCAAGGTCTGAAAGCTTTCTTCGCATGCCTTAGTCCACTCATACTTCACTTCTTTCTTTGTCAAGTTCGTCAAAGGTTTAGCTATTACTGAAAACCCTTGGATAATCTTCCGATAATACCCGGCTAGGCCTACAAAACTCCGTACATCACTTGCATTTCTCGGTCTAGGCCATCCCCTTACCACTTGAATTTTTGCCGGGTCCACAGAAACGCCTTCTCTTGAAATCACGTGGCCTAAGAAATTCACCTGACTCAACCAGAATTCGCACTTAGATAGCTTAGCATACAACTGGTGTCGCTTCAAAGTAGTCATAACAGCCCTTAAGTGCTCTGCATGTTCTTCGTCCTTTCGGGAATATACTAAGATGTCATCTATGAATACTATCACGAACTTATCCAAGAATTCCCTGAACACTCTATTCATGAGGTCCATAAACGCGGCCAGGGCATTGGTCAAACCGAAGGACATCACCATAAACTCATAGTGCCCGTAGCGCATTTTGAAGGCAGTCTTTGGTACATCCTCAGCTCTAATCTTCAACTGATAGTACCCAGAACATAAATCGATTTTTGAAAATACCGTGGCTCCTTGCAACTGGTCAAACAGATCGTCTATCCTCGGTAACGGGTATTTGTTCTTTATGGTCAGCTTATTCAACTCACGGTAATCCACGCACATTCGCAAAAAGCCATCTTTCTTTTTCACAAACAAAACCGGAGCGCCCCATGGAGAAACGCTCGGTCGGACAAAGCCCTTGTCTGTTATCTCTTTCAACTGGACTTGGAACTCCCTAAGTTCAACCGGCGCCATCCTGTAAGGATTCTTGGACACTGGTGCCGAACCAAGAATAATCTCAATTGTAAACTCCATTTCTCGATCCGGAGGTAAACCAGGCAACTCGTCCAGGAATACCTCCGTAAAGTCTTTAACCACTGGAATGCCACATATCTTCAACTTCTCTTGCATGCTTACTTCCTCAATGTTCGCTATAAACCCAAAGCATCCATGCTTCATCGAGTTCAAAGTACTTACAGGCAAGCTGGGTAACTCGTCGAGGAATATTTCAGCACCATCTTTCTCTACTGAAATGTTATTCAACTTTAGCTCATCTCGTTTTTTTACATCCACAATGCTTGCTACAAAATTGAAGCATTGAGGTTTCACTGAGTATCGGGCACTCATTGACATTACAAGGGGCATTTCACTTGATCGGAGGGTCGCTGCAAGATCATAACTCTCCCCACTCGGGGGCCTAAAATCAACTACTCCCGACCTGCAATTGATTGTGGCATAGTGCCTGAACAACCAATCCATGTCCAAAATCACGTCATACCCCTTCATACATATAACGATCAGGTTTGCATACAACTGCCTACTACCAACAGATATGATTTCACCCTGAATCGCCCGATCTGAATGCAAATACTCACCGGATATGATTTCACCCTGAATCGCCCGGTAACATAACACTATACTTATGATCGGCTTGGACAATATCTAATTTCCACTTAACTGCATACTTCTGTGCTATGAAGGAATGGGTTGCCCCAGTGTCAATTAGAACGTGAGCCGTGTTTCCACAAACCAAAGTAGTACCTGTAACAACTGAAGGCTGAGCAGCTTCCTCGGCTTCAATCAAGGAAAAGATCCAGGAGGGACCACCCGGTGGCTTCCTACTCGGCTCTAGGCAATCAGCGGCCTTGTGGCCCATCTTATCACATCAAAAACATCGTCCGCTGTGCAACTTGCACTCCCCGTAATGATTCTTTAGGCAAATGGGGCATGAAGGAGCTTGCGACGCCCCTTGTGGACGTTTACCCTTATCTTGAAGTCTCGGCGTCTCATTGGCCCGCTTGACACCACGTTGTGCTTGTGGCTGCCATCCTTGGTTTTGTTGTTGCGGTCGCCCATCTCTACCAAACCTTCTCGATGCTTCTCTTTGTCGTTGGAGTTTCATCTCAATTTCATCAAGTCCGAGGGCTCTCTCCACTATCTTATGATACGGCACATCTTCATCGTCCACAGCCATCACACCTTTCTGAATTTCCAGTTTCAAACCCTGTACGAACTGGTGAATTTTGTCCTCCTCCTCATAAATCATATACCCAGCATATCGAGATAATGAATCGAACCTCCTTACATATTCTGCCACCGATCCTGTCAGGCGTAGCTGTGTGAACTCAACCTTTTTACTAGCTCGAAGAGTGCGACTGAAATACTTATTGTAGAACACATTTTTGAACCTTTCCCATCTCATAACTCCCACATCAGTAGTCGCTCTAATTGTATCCCACCAGAATATCTCATCCTTCTCCAAATTGAATGCTGCACATGTCACTCTGTCGGCCTCCTCCACTTTTGCATAGGCAAACATACTCCCTATTTTACGAATCCACTGTTCAGCACTCGTGGGATCCGAAGACTGACCATCAAAGGTAGGGGGCCTAAGCCGTCTGAACCTCTCTACACCTTGATCCTGTGAATTACTTCCTTGACCATTTCCATTTCCCTCTCTATTTAGCAAAAGTACAATCTGATCTGACTGTTGTTGCAATATATTCATGAACTGATCCATGAGATTTTCTGGAGGCGGTCTAGGTGCTCTCGGCATTTTCTCGTTCCTAAACATATTAGACAACATAAAACAATAAACATCTAGGAATCATACTTAAACTTAAACACTTACAGTCGATGGAGAGTTCTCGTACGGCGGTGTGTTTGGCAGGCACATCACAAAATCGCTTTTAAAACTCTATCTCTCTGATACCATAACTGTCACGACCCTCGCCCGTATCCGTGATATCGTTTTTTTTTTTTTTTTTAAATCCTTTTACTTTAACTGTACATAAAGCGAAATCTAAATCGGAGCCGAAATCGAATTAGAAATCGGAGTTCGTTTAGTAAGTCATTTAAAACAATTACTAAAACAATAAACTTAACAATTAAAACAATTAATTAATAAGAGAAAACAATTTATTTAAAACATTTTTTTTTTATAAAAGGCCAGAGGAGGTGGCGATCAATCGCCAGAAATCTGGCGATTGATCACCAGCCAGCGATTGCTCCTGGCGAGCAATCGCTGGCAGGCGATTGCTCCTAGCGAGCAATCGCCCCCTGGCGATTGATACCTCGCCTGGCAATCGCCTGAGCGATTGCCAGGCAGAGGAAGAGGCGATTGCTCGCCTCCCAGAGGCGAGCAATCGCCACGCACTCTGGAAATCCTCCAGAGAGCGCAGTTCTTCCTCCCCCTTTCTTCTTCTTCTTTCTTTTTTCACACTTCCTGCACTTCACGTTTTTAATACCAATACATAACACTCAAAATGCTACAACTTCTTCTCCTTTCTTACACACAAATCCTTTACCCAATCTTTACATATCTCCATAAACACTCTCCAAACATAACATTTACTCAAACACTCCAAACACTCAAAACCGACACAATTCCCGTTAAACATGATCAAATTTCGTAAAAACGAACCGCGTGGTTCCGTTTAAAAGTTTAACATTTTCTTCCTGTTAGAATAACATCAAAACATTTCAAAACACTGTACGTTATCTATACAATCACCAAGCACCCTAAAAATGTATCTAAACATACCAAAATTTGTACTTTTCACCATTAATCCCTAAACATCAAAAAGACTCTAAAAAACTTCTAACCGTGAGTCACCAACCTAACCAAAACACAAGCCGCCGCCACGAGCTCCACCCATCGACCGCTACACTTGATCGTCGTAAGGAGGTTCCTCACCTTCGTTATTGTCACCTACATCATACAATAACTACATTAAGCCTAATGCTTAGTAAGGAGCGTACTAAACATAACTTTACATATATGCATGACATTTATAAAACATTTTCGTTTCATTTCTTTAAATCATTTTCTTTCCCCGTGAGAAACATACGTCTTGCCCCGTAAGAATCATACATCTTGCCCCGTGAGAATCATACATCTTGCCCCGTAAGAATCATACACTTTTGACCCGTGAGAAACATACACGTGAGAATCATACATTTTAACGCGTGAGAAACATACATCGTTCACATAATCGTTCTTTCATTTAACTTTTCATAAAACATGCTCGTAAATAGTTCGTATGCACTTTAATAAAACATGATGCATGAGGAGTAACATACATAAGGAAAAACCTATCGAATGAGCACTACCTAAATCGTTAAGGCACTACTTAGACTATCCGTCTTTCCTTAACTACCCGTCTTTCCTTAACTACCCGTAACCCCTTTCTTCATAACAGTCAACATTATCAACATTGTACGACGTAGGGCCTTAGTGGCCGGAAAGCCTAACGCTCACTTACCTGGCGTCCTAAATATGCTGAGAACCGTCCTTTGAGCTTGAGTTACCTAGGGCATTTAACAACAAACCATTAATATCGACTCTCGAACATCAAATCTAACAAATCGACGTCTTGAACTAGGACAAATTCTTCTAAAAAAACTCTAATCCTTTTTCTTTCGGGCATTTCATCGAGCACTTAGAGCTCATCAACTTCAAAACTCCATTAATAGTGTTTTACCAACCTTCAACAACCAAAAACTTAAACTTAATCCTCAACCAACACCATTAATCTACTCAAACAACCTCAATAATCACTAATACATCATTAATGAGTAATAATTAAACAACCCTAACGATTTCTAACGAAACCCCTAAATTTCCTCACAAACCCTAACTCAAAACAACTCCAAAAACCATGAATATACTTAACTAGAGTGTAGCACTCACCTAGGGTATTGATTCGGGGAAGAAACTTGGAGGAGAAACACCGGAATCGGAGGAGTTGGTTGACGTTGAAGATGGCGATGGAGAAGAGAAGAAAAATCGCCAAGGGAGAAGGGGCTCGCGTGCGTGGAGGAGAAGTGAGGAAGAGAGAGAGAAACCTTAGGTTTTAATAAAATCATAACCTTAAAATTACCTAAATGCCCTTTGCTTATTCCCTTAGCTCTAATTGTTATTTCCTCTATCAATTTGGTTCCTCAAAAATTATTTTATCTTACCAAATATTCCTATTTATTCTTAGGGCTCTAACGAAACTTCCCGTTGGTCATTTGGACTTAATTTAATATTTCTACGAATTATTGCTCTATAATGCTTAAATACTTAATATTCGAAACTTAAAGCTCGGAATCCTTGAAACGAGATTTCCGGGTGTTACACTTTGATTACTTCTCTCGGGCAATTCATCGAGCACGTTGTGCTCACAAACTCTTAAACTCCATTAATGGATTTCTCAATTCTCTAACAACCCCAAATTTAACCTAACAATCACCCAAACACCATTAATCCATTCAGTCTACCTAAATAACAACAAAAGTATCATCAATGGGCAATAATCTAGCAATCCTACCGATTTCTAACGAAATCCAAAAATTTCTCACAAAACTCTAAATCGAATAACACCCTAAAAACAAAACAATACTTGCCTAATACATAGAGCTTACCTAGAGGGTTGATTTATTGAAGGAAACAGAGGAGAAAACGGTTGCCAGAGGAGAGCCGAATGAAGAAGTCACCGTGCAAGGATGAAGAATCGCCAAGGGGGGAGAGGAATTTCTTCTCTGGAGGAAATCGTGAAATGCTCCAAGGGAGAAGAGGGGTTTTTGAGTTTTAATAAAATTTAACTTCCTAAATTACAAGTTTGCCCCTCACCCATTTGTTCTTCCTATTTTGTTAATTAACCTATCAATTTAGATTCTCCAAAATTTCTTTATTCCTCCAAATATTCCAACTTATTTCTAGGGTTCTAACGAAACTTCCCGTTCGCAAAACAGACTTAATTTACTATTTTTAAGACTTAAAACTCTATAGGTAGAAAACTGAAACTCGGCGTTACGGTATCAATTTAAATTTCTAAAAACTTCCTCATTCCTCTAAAAATCTTCATAATCTCCAAGAGCTGTATTAAAACTTTCCGCTCGCAAAACAGGCCTATATCTATTATTTACAAAAATGCCCCTAAACCGGAAACCCGAAAAAAACTAGGGGTTACACAATCGCTCATACATCCATCGACTTCAACTCAACCTCCATCACCTAGACTCTCGATAAGTTCATTCAGTTCCTAACTTTTCTAATCTCGTGCCATCAACACGTACTTAATCACATCAAGCCCTCAAAGCTTCTTCAATTCTATGACACTAAGGACTTGATACGTAGATTTCTCATCTTAATCATCCATTTCGAACTCCTCTTTACAATACTATCTCATTTCCTATTTAACACTCTCATCTATTATACCTACGTACCTTGGGCAATCATAACATTTCGTTAGCCACTCTAATGTCATTCGCGTACATAGGGCTTTAAATACCTAATTCTACCCCTTTTTTGCTTTTAAGGTATCCTCTAAGTTTCCATAATTATGTCTATTACGCTCATTTTGTCCAACTTTTACCTCGGTCATCATCAATCACTATCAAATTCTTAAGTCTAAACTAATCCGTTAAACTATTCACCCAACACCTTAAAGGGTGCATAAACAATTCGACGTAACTTACGAGTCGAAACATTTTCTAAACCTCCTGATCTAACCTCACTTCTAAGCTCACTTGCACCGTCTTTATGCAAATCTTTCTTCCTTTCATCCAATATGCTCTAAATTCCACAACCTTAACTACTTGACTCTTATTTCAACCTTCCATTTGATCTAGTTAACCTTCTCACTTACCCGTATGACACTATCCAAAGCCCAAAAGTCTACCTAACCGCCTATTTTATCTTACATCACATATTCTCTATTTCCTCAAGTTGAGATTTACTTCACACACCAAGTTTATCAACCTTAACCTTAGCTATTTATAAAATCATCGGCTTCGACTTGTTACATACGGGTCGAGCCTTTGAAATTTCCTAATTTAATCTTATTCCTAATGGACTTAAATGTTTTTTCGTGCAAAATCTTGTTTTCCTCATCTGATAACCCACTAATCCCTCGATTCGCACGACTCTAACATTCGCCCTTAATTCCCAATCTAAACCCTTCATTTAATTAAACAATGCCCTACCCTTATTCCTAATATCACACAAGAATTTCCTCCAAAGTTACTATCTAGTCTACTATATTTCATTCCTTCTAGTCAGGCTCTAATTATTCTACTTGGCTTCTTAACAACAATTTATCTAACGATCCTTTATTGGTCACCCCTAACTTTACTAAGTCTTCTTTTCTATATAAGGTCGGTCATGATCCTTCCGTGCATCAGTAACTGTCCTTTATTGGTTAGTCCTTTAAGATGGTACCTATCTCCTAGAGAATGACTAAATTATATAACTTGAGTATTATCTTTCGTATACCCCTAATTATTTATTGTCTCTAAATTTATTAACTTACTAACCTTGCTCAGATCTCTTTATTTCCCTCATCAATATTGGTCAATACGAATACTCCTATGTAATAACCTAGATTATACATCCATGACTTGGTATCGATCAATCACATTATCTTTGCAAAAGTAAGCAACACCTCCCTTACTCTCTCGATAGTTTACTTAAACTAAACACGCGAACATTGTCTTCATCTAAACACTTCCAAATTCGCGCGAGCCTAAAATATATGAGTTTCTACTATGTCCTCTTATTTACATAGGCGCACTAGTGGTATCAAAGCCAAGTTTGTAATATCCGGCTTGTACGATATTTTATATTATAATATATATTGATATTTTTGAAAATATGTCAAATCCAGTTCGTTTTGAAAATAGAAAGCGTCATTACGATCCTAACAATTAATAGGAATTTTAAGAAAATTACGAGAATTTTCGGAATAGTAACGCAGAATTTCGAGTAATTACGTTCCTCGTAATTTATAGGACATTTAGCAAAAATAGTAAACGGGGTCCGATTTGCGAACGGACAGTTTTAATAAATCCCAAATGATAAGTTTGAGTTATTTGTAAATTAAGGAAATTCGGAGAAATCGAATCGCCTGTCACTTAAAGAAACGAAGGACGAAACAAATAGAAAATCAAAGGAAGGGCAAAAATGTAATTAGCAAAGTCAATATTTTTTAATTAAAAACCACTTTCTTCTTCTTCTCCACGCCACTTCTCCTCTTCCCTGCGATTTCATTTCTCCTCCGGTGATCCTCACGGCTTCTCTCCATTCCGTCGACGATTCCTCCTCCGTTCGTCGTCCATCCTTCACGTTTCTTCCTCCTCTCGTAACCCTAGGTGTGATTCTATGCTTTTGGAACGTTGTATTTTGATTTTACAAGCGTTTGATAGTTAGGGTTTTGTTAAAAACGCAATTTAGGGTTTGAAATCGATAGCTCTACCGTATTTGTGAATATTATGAACATATTGAGCGTTATTGGATAAAGTTAATCGATTTAGGACGAATGTTAGAGATTTAACAATTTCTGAGTTTTGGGGGAAAACTCGTTGATAGTAATTTCGAGGTATTGAGCGTTATTTGAAGGATGAAATGCCTCGATTAATTTAGTTGGAACTTTAAGAAATTTCCTTAGTTAAGGTTTCGTTAAATTTGGACGTTTAATAGTTTAGACTCGTTTTAACGATAATTTGGTAAAATTGCATAGGTGAACGCTCGTGGACGGAGCTTGGATTGCAGCGGACACGAGGTAAGTTCTCGTGATCTTCTCTGGCCGATTGGCCTACACCGTACGTCGAGGTCGTCTCGAGAAGTTTTTGGTGACATGTTTCTTTAATCGTTTTGGTTGGGTAGTTAGGGTTCGATCGTTTTATAGGTTGATGTTGTGTTTCGATGGTATACTCCGTATGTATGTTTACTTTCTGTTATATTGAACTGTTCACGCATCACGTGTTTTAAAAGAACATAGAAAATGAATTTCCGCGTGATATTTTAAAGAAAATGGCGATGTGGCCTGGAGAGGGGCACGACCTATTGTGGAGACCGATTACGGGTTTGTCACAATACCACATCTACTGCATACTCATACAGTTATACAGTTACAGGTCATGCGAGATGGGGCTCAGGCATGGTTGTACGTGTTGTAAGCGTGTACCCCCCTCTTCTAGCTGAAAAGAGTAGTCCGACCGCTGGATGTGCTCTCTCCGGTTAGGAGGCTGAGATCTCGGTGACACCCACAGAGTAAAGATAAAGAAAATGCAGCATGATTTCTGAATTCATATGCATAGCATGCATTTACATTTACTAGAACTTGCTGAGATTTTTATCTCATAGGTGTCTGTATGGTGTAGGTGACTTCGACATAGGTGAGGACGAGATCCCTCCACCTGAGGAGTGATGCGGTTGGCAGAGGATGGTTGCGGGAGTGTGCTGGCGCAGTCGAGGCGCATTTTGACCCGTGGGACTCATGGTTAGATGTTTTGAGGGTTATTGAGAATTGTCGGTTTAATGGTGGAGTAGATAGTTTAATTGTATAGATAGAACATTATAGGATGTTTGGATTTGGATAGGTTATGTATTGATGTTTGGAAATGTTTTGGAAATTGATTTTTATAATCTTTTGTTTGATTTCAAAACAGGTGGATTTGTTTAGGTTTCAAACATATCCACGCAGTTCTTTTCATGAAAATTGATCGCATTTTAAATACGTTTTAAGTCGGTATTTAGGGTGATTCTCGGTGAATGTGAAAAAGATGAGGATATGAGTGAGTTTTTATTTGATGTTATTGTGTTGGTTAGGGTTATGTATAAGTTGCATTTGTGTAGTTGGCGCAGGAGAAAAAGAAAGAAAGAAAGAGGAAAGAAATGGAACGAAAGAGGGAGGGAGTTAGTGAGGGTGGCGATTGATCGCCTGAGGAGGGGATCAATCGCCCCTCTTGGTCACCACTCCCTGGAATTCCAGGGAGTGTGGCGATCAATCGCCACGACCAATTGCCACAAACTGTGGCGATTGATCGCCACAGGCGTTTTGGCAACAGGCGATTGTTCGCCTGTTGCGATCGCCTACGGGTGATTGATCGCCCCTTTATGGGCGATCAATCGCCCCTGAATATTGGGATGAAAATCCCGTTTTGTCCCTCGGCCGATGCTTAATTGTTTTTAAATGTTTTTAATTTGTTTTACATATTTGTTTTAATTGTTTTAGTATTTGTTTTAATTGTTTTAGTATTTGTTTTAAACGAATTACTAAATGAACTCTGATTTCTATTTAATAACCGCTTAAGGTTAGGTCTAAAGTTTATAATGATAAGTATAAAAAAAAAATGGATACAGTACTAGGGTCGTTACAAGGTTACCTATCAGGCATACAATCTCTCTCTCCTTAAATTGAGGCCTACATCAACATGTCTCTAACTCTTCACATTCTCTAACCTCTCCATTCTCAAACCTACTCCTATCTATCACACCAATATCGTCTTTACATCAAAACTTTTAACCACAACTCCACTCTATTAACTACTGAAATGAAATTATACCTGGAACCACAAATGGTTGGGCAGCTTCCCTATCATCGGTAATTGCAATTATCCTCGAAGGACCAATCGATGGCTTCTTGTTTGGCCCCAAACAATCTCTGGCTTTGTGACCCCTTCTATCGCACCTAAAACATCGGCCCGAATAATATCTACACTCCCCGAAATGACCCTTCAAATATGTCGGTCACAAAGGAGCTTGACGAGCTCCTCGTGGTCGTTTGATCCTGTCCTGTGCAATCGATGAATCGTTGGGCCTCTTAATGCCTCTCGCTGGTTGTGGCCTTTCATCGACTGGGGGTGGCAGAAATTCTTTGAGGGACCCCTCAACAGACTTCTCTTGACTTTTATTCTGAGGTTTTACTTCTAACTCAAAGGCTTGTACCATAACTCCGTCGTAGGAAGCACCCCTAACTCCATACATCTTCACACCCTTATATATGTCCTCCTTCAATCCTTGCACAAAATGATAGATCTTATTTTCTTTCTCCCTCCCTAGATGGCTAACGAAACGGGTTAGTGCCTCAAATTCTCTAACATACTCAGTGACCGTACCTGTTTGCCGAAGTTGGGGAAATTTTGATATCTTGTTTGCCCATGCAGCTTTGTAAAGATATTCCTCATAAAACAATTCCTTGAATGATGCCAACAAAATTTCCCCCACGTTAGCCATGACCTTGACATTGTCCCACCAAAGGCTTGCAACTCCCAAAAGATGACACACCTTATATGAAACCTTATCTACCTCCTTCACATTAATAGGGTCAAACAATCCTTACATTGCTTGAACCCACCCCTCAGCTTGGATCGGATCTAAGATACATCCATCGAATATTGGAGGTTGAAACTTCCTAGTTTGTTCATTACCTCGGTTCCATGAAGTACTACCTTGTCCATTACCATATCCATCTCGGTTGAGAAAAATCCCTATCTGTTCATATTGTTGGTGCACTATGTCCACAAGCTGGCTAATAGGATCCTCCTTGGGTTGTCTAGGTGCTTTCGGCATTTTCTTGTTCCTAGACACATTAGGAAACACACACAAAATAAATATCTAAGAATCATACTTAAACTTAAACACTTACAGTTGATGGAGAGTCCTCGTGCGGCAGTTCGTGTTTGGCAGGCAGTCCACAAAATCGCTTTTAAAATTCGGTCGCTCTGATACCATAGTTGTGACGACCCCAACCCAGTCAGGGCCGCCACGGACTTGCCGTCACGTAATCATAACTTTTACCCTCGTAAGTTTACATAAAATTTTTTGTTTTTTGATTTTAACTCACACTTTAATAATAAAACTGACATAGACAAATGACCCACCTCAATCGACCCCTTTAGAGTCTAACCTTGACTTAAACATGTTGAGCGTAAAGTTCGTCGACTTTTAAAACATTTAAAACGAGGTTAAAACCATATTTCGATAAAATATCGACTCGGTTTTTGGGTCCTTAAAATACTTAAAAATACGTGGGGGACGCTCGTATAATACACTTAAAAAGTATATAAAAAAGGCTGAGTTGAAACGTGTTTTAAAAAGTCACATTTTAAAAAAATCACATTTGGGGTCATGTGTGGCGCGCGCGCAGTGCCCTGGGCGCTTGTGTCGTGCAAACAGCGCTGGCGCGCTGTCACAGCGAGCACGCGCGCCCTCCACCCGGGTGAGCGCAGCACTCGGGCAGCGCGTGCCCTGTGCGCCTCCCCATGTGCCAAAGCCGATCGATCGGCAAAAACGCCAATCGATCGGCACCTTCTCTGGATTTCAGACTAAAAACAACCAAAAATGTCGATCGATCGCCCCTTGGGCGCGATCGATCGACTGGGCGTGCACACCGCGTGCCCCGCACGCCCCAGCACGCCTCCCATTGACTTTTTACCTTTAATTTCTCCTTTTTCCATTTCTTTCACCTACACTTCACCCATAAACTTACTTCAACCATTTCTAAACATAAAATACCTCAACCCTCAAAAACTCGACTTAAAACGGCACCCAAAAACGTATCCGAAAACGTATTTAAAATTTACGAAAACCAACTGTATGGATCGCTCTAAAAACCGAGGATATCCCTACAGGTTTAAAATACTCAAAACAACTCCACTATATCCTCAAGCCATTACTTCTACTTCCACCTAACACACACCATTTTCATTTCAAAACCATACACTAAAATCATCAAACCCATCGATATCAGACATACGCAGCGGAAACTTCTAATATCAACCAAAAGCGAACCCATAAAAATACAACTATCTAAAATCACATAAGCCTACAATTTCTCTAGCTTACAACTATACAACCAAACCATAACCAATAAATCCTATTTCTACCACATAAGCCTACTTTTACCAAAAGAGCTCGGAGCCACCCACGGGTCGGTAAGCCTTGCCAAAACACGTTCCATCGCCACGAGTCCTATCCATCAACCGCCTATGCTTGTCCATCGAGAAGAGGCTCCTCACCTTCGATCTCTTCACCTACATCATACGACATAAACATTAAGCCTAATACTTAGCAAGAGAATGCACTATACTTAACATATACATGAATGCATGAATTTCATAAAACATATTCATTTACTTATTCTTATCCTCTTTACTTATCATGGAATAAGGAGGGGATTGTGTTAGGGAGTAGACCGAGTGCGTGTACATGGTCCTCGCGGACAGTATTCATGGTCCATCGCATGGACAGTGATCATGGTTCCTCGAGATGGATGATTTTGTTAACATGGCCATACCGCCCCAACCCTCACTTAATCATTACTTACTTTTCAATTTCATGTATGCAAAACATTTCATATGACATTGAGAAAACATAATGCATGAAGAATTTACATATAACACATCATCAAACAGTTTACAAACGTACATGGACATACTTTACTAGCGACGAACCTAACAAATAACTAATAACTAACATCCTAGGCTACCCGACTCGTTAAGCCCCACAATCAAAAAATCAGCATCAAAACACGAAGACCTAGCATCGACACGATGTAGGGCCTTAAGGGCCGAAAACCTAGCACTTATCTGGCGTCCTTAGCAATGCCGAGCACCGTCCAAAAGCCGTGTCCACCTAAGTCATTTTACAAAGAAGGGCATTAAAAACCGTTCCTAAATAAATGAATTCCAAACTTAAACTAAACTCCTAGCCAAAGCTAATTTCTCTAAAATCTATGATTACTTCTTTCAGGCAATTCATCTAGCACATTGTGCTCACAAACTTTTTAACTCCATTAATGGATTTCTCAATTCTCCAACAACTCCAAAAATTAACCTAACAAACACCCAAACACCATTAATCCATTTAATCTACCTAAATAACAACAAACGCATTGTCAAAGGGCATTAATATTCTTAAACTATCGATTTCTAACAAAACCTACGATTTCTCAACCCTAAATCGAAAATACCCTAATCGAAATCGACTCTAAAAACAGAAACTAGACGTGTCTATAGCTTAGAGCTTACCTAGAACGTCGAATGGGGAAGAAAACCTAAAGAGAAATCGTCGATCTGAGGAGTGGATGTTTGGCGTTGAAGAATTGGCGTGGGAGGAATAAGTTTTTCGTCTAAGGGAGGGGAACTTCACGTTCTGCAGATTCAACAAAATTGGGGGGGGGGGGGGGGGTATTTAGCTTTTAATAAATTTAACTTTGTAATTTACCTTTTTGCCCTATGCTCAAATCTTTGCTTAATTCGCTATTTCGTCTAATGATTTATTTTCTCCGAAATTTTCTTATTACTCTAAATATTTAAACTTATTCTTAGGGTTCTAACGAAACTCTCTGTTCACAAAACAGACTTAATTTACTATTTTTACGACCTAAAACACTATAGGGCTAAAAATGAAACTCGACGTTATGCTATAAATTTAAATTTTCTAAAAACTTACTTATTCTTCTAAAAATCCTCATAAATTCCTAGGGTCCTAATAAAACCTCCCGCTCACAAAACGGGCATATATTTCTCATTTACGAAAATATCCCTAGAGTGGAAACCTGAAAAATTCGGGCGTTACAAGTTATGCATTTCAAGTGGAGGAATCCAAGAATATTTAATCAAAGAAACTCACGGGGGCTGGTTAGCAAGTCATTTTGGAGAAAAGAAGACTTTAGAAGCTCTTAAGGAACACTTTTATTGGCCACATTTACTTAGAGATGTGGATAAGGTAGTGTAAAAGTGCATAGTGTGCAAGAAGGAAAAGAGCCGAGTTCTTCCTCATGGACTCTACTTACCTTTATTTGTTCCTAGTCCCTTTTTGGAAGAGGTGAGCATGAACTTTGTCTTGGGGCTTCCTCGCACACCTCGTTCAAAAGAGTCAATCTTGGTGGTAGTAGACCGGTTTTCAAAGATGGCTAATTTCATAGCTTGTTCTAAGACGGATGACTCTAGCCACATAGAAAAACTATTCTTCAAGGAAGTGGTGCGCATGCACAGAATACCAAAGTCCATTGTGTCGAATACAGACATCAAATTATTGAGTGCGTTTTGGAAGACTTTATGGGGCAAATTGGGCACCAAGCTGTCATGACCCGTAATTCGATCGGGAAACTACTCTAGCTTTTCCTAAAAGTCTATAAAAATCTTTATAAATATAACATGTATTTAAAAGAACTTAAATTGTGAAAACCCTATTCATAAAATGTGGTAGAAAACATGCGTAAAATTTCCTTAAAACTTTTTTTTAAATGCCTATCCCGTATTTTCTTTCAACCACATTTCACCAATTTTCTTCAACCAATAATCCATACATCCACTTAATGATTCATTTTTTAAATCATCCCCATGCATAGCCATATTGTTTAAATCAACTCATAAAAACGATATATTTTTTTATTTCGTAGCGAAAGACTTACGATTAAAGCAAACCCATCCTTCAAAACGTAGGTAAATCAAAACTAGGTTTGAATAGAACGTTTTAGCTAACAAATTCTTTTAAACAAAACATTTAAAACTGTATACATACGTTTTACCAAAAGTGTATCTCTGAATTGCCTACAGGTCAAATTCGTTCCAACAACTACAAGCGCACACCATGGACAATCTTTGTCAACTGCACTAACAACCTTCTTGAGGCTCAACGTCCTCACCTGTGATAACGTCACCTACATCACAAAGTCAACTAATGAGCCTAATGCTCAACAAGTGATGTAAAATAAAATAAATGCTTATATATATGCATGTAGTTCGTAAATCATACTATTTTCTGTCTTTCCTTTTTCTGGCTCTAGTCATATGGGATTCATGTTAGAGGAAGTAGGCACACCTTGTGGTCCAACCTTACGGGATGGCAATATTTGCTCTTTAAGAAAATAAAGCAGGCATACCTTATGGTCCAAACCTTACGGGATGACCATACTCATTTTCTACCCAAATATGACACTTATGTATTTTCTTTCATATCATACTAATCATCAATAAACAATAAAAGCTAATCATCAATAAACAATAAAAGCTAATCATCAATAAACAATAAAAGCTAATCATCAATAAACAATAAAAGCTAATCATCAATAAACAATAAAAGCTAATCATCAATAAACAATAAAAGCTAATCATCAATAAACAATAAAAGCTAATCATCAATAAACAATAAAAGCTAATCATCAATAAACAATAAAAGCTAATCATCAATAAACAATAAAAGCTAATCATCAATAAACAATAAAAGCTAATCATCAATAAACAATAAAAGCTAATCATCAATAAACAATAAAAGCTAATCATCAATAAACAATAAAAGCTAATCATCAATAAACAATAAAAGCTAATCATCAATAAACAATAAAAGCTAATCATCAATAAACAATAAAAGCTAATCATCAATAAACAATAAAAGCTAATCATCAATAAACAATAAAAGCTAATCATCAATAAACAATAAAAGCTAATCATCAATAAACAATAACAATAAAAGCTAATCATCAATAAACTATCAACCTTATAATCTCTACCCAACCAGATATATATAAATCTATAAATATATAATTCTCTAATTTACATTAGTCTAGCCATCAACTTCCTAACTCTTTGTGGTGTAGGCCCATTGGCCAAATCACATGCAACATGCACTTGCCTCGAGTCTTAAGCAAAATTGAGCAAATCAATCACTTTCCTTTGTTGAGTTGCAAAACCTAAACATTTATATTTCCAACAATTACTTTCAAGCAATAAGAAACCAACTTTAACCATTCTTATCAAATTTTTTAGAAATTGTCCAATAATTTAGCATAACTTCAAAATCTCAAATCTTTTGTCATACATATCTAAATTCGAAATGTCCAAAGCCTATATAGATAACTAAGAGGGTCTACTTTAATATTCTTAAACCAATATTCAATTAAAACAAACTCATTGAACCGAGAAGTTCAGATTTCCATACTGCTCTGGAATTTTCCACTTTGAACGTTCATGCATTCATTTGAAACTTTTCATTAAATCATTCCATATGTGATGACCCCAACCCGGTCAGGGCCGCCACGGACTTGCCGTGACGTAATCTTAACTTAAGCACTCGAAGTTCATATAAAATTTTTTCTTTTTACTCAACACCCTAAAATAAAATTGTAACACCCGGTTTCTATTAACCGATTTACCTTTTTCCAATTATAGAGAATGTTGTAAAATTGAAATTTGGGTGAATTAGGGATTAGGTTAATAGGTGAATGAGTAAGGACAAAATGGTACATTGAAATTTATTGTGGATAACGTATTTAAGGAAGGGTTTAATGAGGTTTAGCCGCCACTGTTCCTTCATTTTTCATTCTCGGTATTCAGCTCAAGCTCAACAGAGCTCCAGGCAATTTTCCCCCTCCAATCTCCATTTCCTCAAACTAGGTAAGTTTTCCCTTCGTTTTCTCGAGATTTAGTGGCTAGATAGCAAATAGAGTGCAATGTGTGTATTTTTTTAGAATGCTGTGAGTGAGTTGAGTTCGGGTTAGTGTTGAATCAGGAGTGTGCGATGATCCGAACTTCTAAACTAGCTCCTTAGGTTTGTGAATGGTGTAGGATGAGGATTAGTGAAGATCTGAATGGTATTTTATTTATGACATTAGGTGAACAGGGCTTCCAGAGTAGTTGAAACCGAGCGACTTCCAGGAGACCAGGTAAGTGAAGTTTGCTTGTGCCTTCGAGCCTACATCACAAAACATTAGGATTATGTTTATTTGAAAGTGTCTGTGTATTATGCATCATGATTTAAAAAAAAAATATACGAAAATGAATTTGAATGCATGTTGGCATGGTAATGAATGAACATATTGAAACAGCTATTTGAACAGATACACTGTTAAGGGAAATAATTCGCCCCTTAATGAGACAGTGGATGCTTATACTTTGGGAAAATTGATCAAATTCCCAATTTCACAGGGGGATCTGAACAGTTATGTGCATCATATTTACTGTTAAGAGAACTAATCCAACCCTTAATGAGTAAGTGGATACTTATACTTTGGGAGAAGTGATCCTGTAACGCCCCGAGTTATCTGAACCCGGTTCGTCACACCATGCCCGTACATGACTAAAAATTTCAACTGTATTATTTTTTTTTAAAAAAAAACTTGCAGCGGAAATCATCTAAGTAAAAATAGAGTTAAACAAAACTATTGTACAATGCTTGAATACTCAGTTAGAATTTTGGGGAATAATTGGCAAAAGGAATAAAGGATTAAATCGCAAAACACGTCATAAGTTTCAAAAGTTAAACGCATCGCCCGCTGAACAAAGTCAACAAAAGGGGCTGAAGCAGAAAATGGAAGACATCATCCGGGGGCAAAACGACAAAATGCACTCTACATCTTCCAATGACGTCAGCCAGATGATTTCCTTCATCCGATCGACTTAGTTCTACATCCACTGGTGACTAAACGACAAAATACTCTCTACACCTTCCGATGACGTCAGCACGCATCTGCCGATGAGTTTCCTGAGACATCATCCGATGGACTTAAACCTACACCTTCCGATGACGTTAGCACGCATTTGCCGATGAGTTTACTGAGACATCATCCGATAGACTTAAACCCACACCTTCTGATGATGTCAGCACGCATACGCCGATCACTAAATGACAAACTCTCTACTTATATCTTTCGATAAAACAAGTTACATATACCGATCACTAAACGACAAAGTTTGTTCTATATCATCCGATAGCTTCCACTGAAGACATCTTCTGATAGACAACAGAACAACAACTCAACCTCTGCCGATAGACTGCATCTAACGATAGAGAATAGAACCACATCCCATCTACTCCTTGGTATACAAACACGGCTTTACCACAGAAAGGAATTTACTCACTTCACTGAAACCATTCAAAAACATTTCAAACCATTGCAATACTAAAAATTCAGTGAGTGCCAACATTAAATCCCAACAGACTACTATTAACAGGAAAATCTCGATGTTGTATTCAAAACATTTAAATCACTACTGTCATGAAAACTCAATATACTTAAATTGAAACACTGTCAACTAAACTTTCACACTAACAGACATCAGTTAATTCGCCTCATCAGTATACCAGTTCGAGACAGAGAAGTGCTCCTCCAACCCCATCTATTCGTTAGTAAACTTAGGGAATTCACCTGCAGTATCCTCAACACCTACATCACAAAACTCATCTATTAGCCTAATGCTAAGTAAGTAAAGCAGTAATGAAATGCATTGCTGAAACATAAATTCCTAAACATGCAATTTTTACTTTCTCATCTCAGTTGCATACACAAACGTTCATAAACTGATCTGATCCCTTGGTTCCCTTGGGAGTGGGATCAATTCTCCCAATGTCATACATCCTCTACTCGATTAAGGGGCAGATGAATTCCCTTAATAGCTGATCTGATGCCATGGTTCCCTTGGGAGTGGGATTAGTTCTCCCAATGTCATACATCCTCTACTCGATTAAGGGGCGGATTAGTTCCCTTAATAGTTGTCTATCACGTTCAGTTCATACCTTACCATTCTTACATGGAAATTCATTTTCGTAGTCTTTCAAAAACATGATGCATGACATACAAAATCATTCACAAAATGCACAACCCTACTGTTTTGTGATGTAGGCCCGAAGGCACATGCATACTTTACTTACCTGGATCTCCTGGAAATGCTCAGTTACAACTGCTCCAAAACTCGCTCACCTAAGGTCATGACAGTACGTTAATCCAACCCTTACTAAACCTTACCAAAAATCAATAATATCTTTGAGGAAATCGATTTGAAACTCTACTACCCGTGCATTCCCATTTATCACCAAGAACCTGAACCCACCCTCAATCACAGAAACCTCGAAATCTTCACATTGTATTCTCTCAGTAAACTAATCGCTAAAATGCAAGAAAACAAGACTTACCTAGGTTGAAGGAGAATCGGGGGAGAGAATCGTCTAGAGAGTTCTACTGCTCGAGCTGAAAACCGAAAGAGGAAAATGGGGATAGTGGGGGCTACTCTCACTGGACTTTTCCTTAAATGTGTTATCCACTATGTAAAATCCTAATTAACATCATGCCCTCACCTGATCATTTATTAACCTAATCAATAACTCTCCCCAACCCTTCTATAAAAGTTCATCATTAATAATAGATTAAATTTTTGGTTCAATGGAACTGGGTGCTACAATCTACCCTCCTTAAGAGAATTTTGTCCTCAAAACTCAGTACTTGAATAGTTCTGGATATTGGTCAATCATGTCCTGCTGGCGCTCCCAAGTTGTCTCCTCAATGTTCTGGTTATGCCATAAGACTTTTACCAGTGGAACTTCTTTGTTGCGTAACACATCTATTACATAATCTAAGATTTTTACTGGTTTCTCCTCATAAGTAAGAGCAGGAAGAACTTCGATACTCTGCTGTTCCACAATCTGGGAAGGATCTCTAACACACCTCTTTAGCATGGAAACTTGAAACACATAATGAATTACCTCCAAGGAGGCTGGTAACTGAAGTTGATATGCCGACTTCCCAATTCTCTTCACGATTTGGAAAGGTCCAATATATCTGGGGTTCAACTTGCCTCTTTTCCCAAATCTCACAACTCCTTTGAAAGGTGACACCTTAAGGAAAACTTCATTACCAACATCAAATTCTAATTCTCTTCGTCTTTTGTCTGCATAGCTTTTCTGCCGGCTTTGAGCTGTCAAGATTCTTTGTCCGATAAGAGAAATCTTCTCCACTGTCTGCTGCACAATATCAGGACCAATCAATTGTGCTTCTCCAACTTCTTCCCAATATAATGGAGATCTACACTTTCGTCCATACAATGCCTCGTACGGTGCCATGCCTATTGTTGCTTGAAAACTGTTATTATACGAGAATTCAATCAATGGTATATACTTACTCCAAGAACCTTGAAATTCCAGTACACATGCACGAAGCATATCCTCCAATGTTTGGATAGTTCTCTCGGATTGTCCATCAGTTTGAGGATGAAAGGCTGTGCTAAAACTAAGCTGTGTTCCCATAACCTTGTGCAAACTTTTCCAAAACTTAGATGTAAATCTGGAGTCTCGGTCTGAAACTATGGTGCTTGGAACTCCATGCAGTCTAACAACCTCGTGCACATACAACTCAGCCAATTGATCCATCGAGTATGTTATCTTCATCGGTAGAAAGTGAGCTGATTTGGTTAAACGATCAACTATTACCCAAATTGCATCGTGACCTTTTACTGTTCTAGGTAATCCTGTAACAAAATCCATAGTTATTTGTTCCCATTTCCATTCGGGAACTGGTAAGGGTTGCAATGTTCCAGCAGGCCTCTGATGTTCAGCTTTGACTTGCTGGCAGAGCAGACATGACTCCACATACTCCGCCACACTTCTTTTCATACCTGGCTACCAATAATGTTGTTTAAGATCTCTGTACATTTTCGTACCTCCAGGATGAACAGAAAGTCTGGAGGAATGTGCCTCAGATAGGATTTCCTTTCTAAGTTCGGCATCAGCCGGAACAAACCATCTATTTCAAAACTTGAGAATTCCATCAGCTGAGCAGTTGAAATCCGACTTGTCAGTAGAATTTATGCACAACTTATACTTATTACATTCAACGTTATTCATTTGAATTTCCTTTATTTTCTCCAAAATAGTTGGCCTCAAGGATATGGCCGAAAGCATGGCTGACACACTAGACACAGCTTCCAGGTTAAATCTTTAGAATTCTGTCTCTAAAGCTATCGGTATTTCTAGAATCAATGTAGAGACTGAAGGAGTCACTCTACTCAAGGCATCAGCCACCACATTCGCCTTGCCAGGGTGGTACTTAATCTCAAAATCATAATCTTTGACAAACTCTAACCACTTACGTTGCCTCATATTCAGTTCTTTTTGCGTGAAAATGTATTTCAGGCTTTTATGATCCGAAAATATCTCACAGGTTTGTCCATACAGGTAGTGCCTCTAAATCTTTAATGCAAAAACCACAGCAGCTAATTCTAAGTCATGTGTGGGGTAATTCTTTTTGTGTACTTTTAACTGCCTAGAAGCATAAGCTATAACCTTTCCATCTTGCATCAAAACACAACCAAGTCCAATCTTGGAAGCATCACAATAGATACTGAATTTACCATTTTCGACAGGAAGAGTTAAAATTGGGGCATTGGTCAGTTTCTGCTTCAAGGTCTGGAAACTGGATTCACATTTATCAGTCCAATTATACTTCACATTTTTCCTTGTTAACATAATAAGGGGTGTGGCAATCTTTGAAAATCCCTCGATGAATTTTCTATAATACCCTGCTAGTCCAAGGAAACTTCGGATATGTAACACCCGGGAATTTCCTATTACGTGCGTAACCTTAGATGAGTCGTGTTAAGTCAAGTTTATTGTTGTGCATTGAAGTGAAAGAGAAATAGGAGAGATGTGGGTTGACAATTCAAACCAAAGGGTTTGAAAAGTCAAAGCAAAGTCAAAGGAAATGTGATGAAATAAAATAATGGAAAGGAGAGATTAAAGTGGTGCTTTGATAAGTGATTCACGTTGGAAAGCTTAGACCAAAGAAAAGTGGTTAGTTTTGTAATTAAGAAGAATGTTGTGGAAAAAAAAAAAAAACAAAAAGGGAAGGAAATATTAGGTTAAAAAGACAAAGTTTGGTTAGGTTTGTCATCTTCTCCCCTTGCCTCCACGATTTTCTATTGGCTGCCATTGGAGCTCTTCCAAGCTTCCCTCCATCAAGATTTTCAAGGTGATTTGAGGTAAAAATGGATGGATTTTTGGTTTGTTGCAATTAGGTATTGATTTTTAGTAGTTTAATGGTATTTTGGAAGAGTTTGGTTAGGGTTTGGAAAACCCTAACCATGGAGTCCGAATTTTTGAGTTTAAAGGTTGGTTTTCTTTCCTATTTGATGATTTAGTTGTTAGATAAGTTGGTTTAAGTGATTTATGAAGTTAGATTAAGGATTGGAAGTAAGTTGGATAAAAACCGGGTTTTTTTTGCATAAGGTGTAACCGAATCTGGGTGCTGGATTTCGGAGTAGTCAAGTTGGTTATTTGGATGATTTGAGTATTTAATTGGATAGTAGACGTGTAGAGCTTTCCGAATTGGGGTGCCACATCAAAATCCGTTGAAAGACGAGAGAGTTGTGACCGTTTGAAGTTTGACGGTCAATTTTGGGGTAAAAGATCGGGTTGGGAGTTGTGTTATAGTTCTATTAGTTAGGTTAAGAATTTCCCTTAGAGTTTGTAAATTCTAAGTTGATTTCTCGTCATTTATAGGTAATCGAACGTTTGATTTTGTTGGACGGAGTGAACGAGAAAGTATCGAGCGGCAACCAGGTAAGTAGTGGAGTGCGTGTTTGTTGCCTTCGGGCCTACACCATAGAACGGTAGGGATTGTTTGATTGTTGTTATGTTTTGCTTTGTGTCATGCATCGTGTGTCACGCATCATGGTTTTCTAAACTACGAAATTACGTGTTTTGCATCCTTGAGCGGTAAGAATGAAATGAAAGATAAGAAAAGATTTGCAACGTTGTCGTGAGTATGAATTTCTCGACCTATTCGTGCTTGAAGTGCACAATAGGGTTTGTGCTTGAAGTGCACGATGAGGATTCTACGATCGATTGGGGGATTCTAATGTACGTAATGAGTCGTGAGTATGAATTTCTCGACCTCAACCTGTTCGTGCTTGAAGCGCACAATGGGGTTGGTGCTTGAAGTGCACCCGTGCTTGAAGTGCACAATGAGGTTCGTGCTTGAAGTGCACTCGTGCTTGAAGTGCACGATGAGGATTCTACGATCGATTGGAGGAGATTCGGTTGGCCGTCTTGGACTGTGTTGGGACGTGTGCCTCCGGTCTAGCTCCGTGGGTCAAGGCGTGGCCGTCCTGGACTGTGTGGGGGCGTGTGCCTACTTGATTCACCTGGAAGTGAAAGATAAAATGAAATTGAAACGAAAAGAAAACAACAGAGTGTGTAGAGACTGCATGTTAGGGTTGAGTCAAACAGTTAGTGTGTGTTGTGCATTATTTCCCTACTTGCTAAGCGTTAGGCTTACCTTTTGTGTGTTCTGTGGTGTAGGTGACGATCTGTATACAGGTGAGGTAGACGAGACTACCGAGAATTAGGCTGCAGTCGGAGGAGTACGGAGTCCGCCGGTGCAGGCTATTGTCGGGGCGTTTTGACCACTAGATGTCTCGGGTAGTAGGAGGTGAATGTTTGACATGGATAGTTTAATTTGTAAGTATTTTGGTATGGATTGTTGGTGTGTGGAAATGTTGTTTTGTGGGAGTTAGGAAACTTTATTTAGTTGTGGTAAATTGTGTTCGTAAATATTTTCGTATGTGTGTTACCGGGTTTACGAGTTGATTTGGAGATGGATAGTGAGTATAAAGTATAGTTGTTCGTGATGGAAGCTGTGTGTTTTCCGAGATTTATTTCAGGTTTTGGGTATTTAAAGTTTTAGGCGTTATATTGCCCGTTTTGATTTTAAAGTAAATAACGTCGGGTTATGTTTGTGATTTTTGTATTTATTCGTTTTAAGTCGGTTTTCCGAGATTTTTACGGGACTCGAAGATTTAGGTGTCGAGAAGGTATGTTTAAATTTTCAGAATTTTTGGAGGTGTCGGGAGTGGAGAAAAGTGTAGAAATGTGAAGGAAAGTCGAGAGAGTCGAAAAAAGGGTATTTTTGGTCATTTTGGGGCCGAAAACCCGAGGGGGTGGCGATTATTCGCCACCCAAACGCCATCAATCGCCTCGGGGGTGTTTTTGGGCGAAGATGGCAGAGAGGGTGGCGAGTATTCGCCACCCGGAGGCGAGTAATCGCCACGGCACGCGTGAAGCGCGCGGGAAAAAAAGGAGCTGGGGGCGCTGGCGTGCCCCAGCGCGCGCGCAGCGCGCGCGTAGCGAACACGCAGCGCGCGGCCTGGGCGCGCCTGGCGCCCAGCGCGCGCCCAGCGCCCCTCCTTGCAAAATTTTTATTTTTTTTTCGTTTTTTGCCTGATTTCCACTACGTTTTGAACCGAAATTTTTCCAACGTATCCTAACGTATTTTAGACACGTGTTCCAAGAAAATTTGAGGGTTCGAAAAACCCTAACTTCGAGCCGGGAATTTTACAAAACCGAGCCGAATATTTTATTTAAATTACTTTTAAACGTCGTTTAAACACGGGATTTGTTTGCAAAGTGACGCACCGGGCCCGGGGCGGGTTCGGGGCGTTACAGGATATCAGTGGCATTCTTCGGTTGAGGCCATTCCTTAATTGATTGAACCTTGGCTGGATCAACAGATATCCCATCTCCAGAGATCACATGGCCAGAAAGTGAACTCTGTCCAACCAAAACTCATACTTAGAAAATTTGGCATAAAGTTGGTGCTGCTTCAGCAATCCTAACACCAAGTTTAGGTGTCCTGCATGCTCATCCTTAGTTTTAGAATAGATTAGAATGTCGTCTATGAATACAATGACAAACTTGTCCAAATACTCGCGAAACACCCTATTCATAAGATCCATGAAGGCTGCTGGTGCATTTGTCAAACCAAAAGACATAACCAAAAACTCATAATGTCCATACCTTGTGCGAAAGGCAGTCTTTGGGATATCTTCAGATTTAACTTTCAACTGGTAATAACCGGACCTAAGGTCAATTTTAGAGAAAACTCTTGCACCCTTAAGCTGATCAAATAAATCATCAATCCTCGGCAGTGGATACTTGTTCTTGACAGTTAGCTTATTCAATTCTCTATAGTCTATGCACATACGCATTGATCCGTCTTTCTTTTTGACAAAAAGGACAGGTGCACCCCATGGTGAAAAGCTAGGGCGTATGAACCCCTTCTCCAACAAATCCTCTAACTGTTTCTTCAATTCTTTAAGTTCTGTTGGTGCTAGTCTATATGGATTCTTAGATACAGGCTCAGCGCCGGGGTAAACATCTACCACAAATTCAATTTCCCTATCTGGTGGCAAGCCAGGAAGGTCATCTAGAAATACCTCTGGAAAATCTTGGACAACTAAAACGTTTTTGGGGCTTGATTTTTCTACTTGTTGGGTGTCCAAAACACTGGCCAAAAAGCACAAATACTCTCTGCAAGGGAAGGGTCTACAACTAACAGAAGTCATTACAGTCATTTCCTTACTCTTCTTCAGGGCTTGGAAGGTATGGTTTAAACCACTAGGGGGTTGAAAACTAACAATTCCAGTTCTACAATCTATTGTGACATAATGCTTAAACAACCAATCCATTCCTAGGATCACATCAAATCCCATTATGTCCATAACAATGAGGTAAGCAGGCAAATTCATATTCCCTACTAACACCACACTATCAGGCATCATTTGACTAGAGTGCATGTACTCTCCAGAAGGTAATGCTACGTTATACACATGCTCAGAAGGAGTAAACCGTACATCTAACTTATCAGCAAATGCAGAGGCTATAAAAGAATGAGTTGCACCCGAATCTATCAAAGTAAAAGCAGGTACAGAGTTAATCAATACAGTACCTGACACTACAGCAGGCTGGTCCTCATCACCTGACTCCATCATGGAGAATATCCTTGCCTTAATCCTGGCAGGGCCACCTTTCAAAGCTGGGCAGTCTCTGTTGACATGGCCAACCTTGTTGCACTGGAAACATCAAACGATCCGGGGCTTTGGGCAATCCTTGTACAAGTGTCCAACCTCATCGCAGTTGAAGCACTTACTCGATCCCAATCTACACTCGCCCGAGTGATTCTTCGAACACTTTGGGCACTGAGGAAACGTCTTGGTATCTGGTACCTTCTTTCCTATCCCTTGGCTGTGCTGGCCTTCATTGGATATCTTCACTCCTCTCTGCGGCGATGGTTGAACAAACTTTCTCGGGGCTTCCTTTAGTCCAGCGCATTTCAATTCAGCTTCTTCCACTTCCAATGCTTTGGACACAACATCACTGAAGGGCAAACCTTTATAACCCGAAAACTTGACCCACCTATACATTTCTGGTTTCAGTCCATTCATGAATTGAAACACCTTATCTTCATTTCGGTGAATAAAGTGTCCAGCGAATCTGGACAGGGACTCAAATTGTCTAACGTACTCAGCCACAGACCCTGTCTGCTTCAAGTTTAAAAACTCTACCTTCTTTGCTACCTGGACTGTGCTATTAAAATATTTCTCATAGAAAATGTCCTTAAACTGTGACCAAGTCATAGTCAGGATGTCAGTGGTGGTCTCAATTGTCTCCCACCAAAGCTGGGCGTCTCCAGCAAAATGAAAGGTCGCCAGGGTGACCTTGTCTCCTTCTCCGACGTTGGCACACCGGAGCATGCTTTCAATCTTCCTCAACCACTCTTCAGCAACAATAGGGTTAGATGATTTTCCATCAAACGTGGGCGGCTGAAGTTTCCGGAATCGGTCCCCTGAATGCTCATTGCTAGAACCAGAGTTGGCACTCCCCTGTACCTCTCGGTTCAGTAACACCCCCAACTGATCGGACTGCTGACGCACTAAGTCTGTTTGCTGACGTACCAAGTCTGTTAATTGTCTGATAACAGTAGGTTCCTCCTCACTCCTCAAATTTGGCATTTCCCTCGGTATCCTAGGTCTTCCTGGGTGTCTGGCCATTAAACTCACTTCCTGTACAAGGTTAACTATGTTCATAAATATCTAATTACTGAGGCTAACATAAACACTTACAGTTGTTGGAGTACTTCCATGCGACGATTGGTACTGATGAGTAATCTTTTGAACGGTTTAACTGAATGTCTCTGATACCATAATGTAACGCCCGGAGTTATCTGAACCCGGTTCGTCACACCATGCCCGTACATGACTAAAAATTTCAACCGTATTATTTTTTTTTAAAAAAAACTTGCAGCGGAAATAATCTAAGTAAAAATAGAGTTAAAGAAAACTATTGTACAATGCTTGAATACTCAGTTAGAATTTTGGGGAATAATCGGCAAAAGGAATAAAGGATTAAATCACAAAACACGTCATAAGTTTCAAAAGTCAAACGCATTGCCCGCTGAACAAAGTCAACAAAAGGGGCTGAAGCCGAAAATGGAAGACATCATCCGGTGGCAAAACGACAAAATGCACTCTACATCTTCCGATGACGTCAGCCAGATGATTTCCTTCATCCGATCGACTTTGTTCTACATCCACCGGTGACTAAATGACAAAATACTCTCTACACCTTCCGATGACGTCAGCACGCATCTGCCGATGAGTTTAGTTAGATATCATCCGATGGACTTAAACCTACACCTTCCGATGACGTCAGCACGCATCTGCCGATGAGTTTACTGAGACATCATCCGATAGACAACAGAACAACAACTCAACCTCTGCCGATAGACTTCATCTAACGATAGAGAACATAACCACATCCCATCTACTCCTTGGTATACAAACACGGCTCTACCACAGAAAGGAATTTACTCACTTCACTGAAACCATTCAAAAACATTTCAAACCATTGCAATACTAAAAATTCAGTGAGTGCCAACATTAAATCCCAACAGACTACTATTAACAGGAAAATCTCGATGTTGTATTCAAAACATTGAAATCACTACTGTCATGAAAACTCAATATACTTAAATTGAAACACTGTCAACTAAACTTTCACACCAACAGACATCAGTTAATTCGCCTCATCAGTATACTAGTTCGAGACAGAGAAGTGCTCCTCCAACCCCATCTATTCGTTAGTAAACTTAGGGAATTCACCTGCAGTATCCTCAACACCTACATCACAAAACTCATCTATTAGCCTAATGCTAAGTAAGTAAAGCAGTAATGAAATGCATTGCTGAAACATAAATTCCTAAACATGCAATTTCTACTTTCTCATCTCAGTTGCATACACATACGTTCATAAACTGATCTGATCCCTTGGTTCCCTTGGGAGTGTGATCAATTCTCCCAATGTCATACATCCTCTACTCGATTAAGGGGCGGATGAATTTCCTTAATAGCTGATCTGATCCAATGGTTCCCTTGGGAGTGTGATCAGTTCTCCCAATGTCATACATCCTCTACTCGATTAAGGGGTGGATTAGTTCCCTTAATAGTTTGTCTGCCACGTTCAGTTCATACCTTACCATTCTTACATGGAAATTCATTTTCGTAGTCTTTCAAAAACATGATGCATGACATACAAAATCATTCACAAAATGCACAACCCTACTGTTTTGTGATGTAGGCCCGAAGGCACATGCATACTTTACTTACCTGACTCTCCTGGAAATGCTAAGTTACAACTGCTCCAAAACTCGCTCACCTAAGGTCATGACAGTACGTTAATCCAACCCTTACTAAACCTTACCAAAAATCAATAATATGTTTGAGAAAATCGATTTGAAACTCTACTACCCGTGCATTCCCATTTATCACCAAGAACCTGAACCCACCCTCAATCACAGAAACCTCGAAATCTTCACATTGTATTCTCTCAGTAAACTAATCGCTAAAATGTAAGAAAACAAGACTTACCTAGGTTGAAGGAGAATCGGGCGAGAGAATTGCCTAGAGAGTTCTACTGCTCGAGCTGAAAACCGAAAGAGGAAAATGGGGATAGTGGCGGCTACTCTCACTGGACTTTTCCTTAAATGTGTTATCCACTATGTAAAATCCTAATTACCATCATGCCCTCGCCTGATCATTTATTAACCTAATCAATAACTCTCCCCAACCCTTCTATAAAAGTTCATCATTAATAATAGATTAAATTTTTGGTTCAATGGAACCGGGTGCTACAGATCCAACTCTCAATTTCACAGGGGGATCTGAACAGAAACAAATGCAAATGCAACTGAGATGAGAAAGTAGAAATTTGCATGTTTAGGAATTTATGATTCAGCATTTCAGCATTTCATTTTCTTACTACTTTACTTACTTAGAATTAGGCTAATAGATGAGTTTTGTGATGTAGGTGTTGAGGAGACTGCAGGTGATTTCCTTGAGTGCACAGATGAATAGATGTGGTTGGAGGAGTACATCCATGTTTCGGCCTGGTAAACTGATGAGGCGGATTAACTGATGTCTGTAGTTGGAATGGTTTAGTTGACAATGTCTCAATCTGAGTATGCTAAGTTTTCATGACAGTAATGTATCTTTTAATATTTTGAATACGTTTTGAGATTTTCTGATGATAGTATTCTGTGGAGTTTAAATGTTGGTTCTTACTAGATTTGAGTAATGCAATAATTTGAATTGTTTCTGAATGGTTTCAGTAAAGTGAGTAAATTCCTTTCCGTAGTTAGAGTTGTTATTCTGTTCTCTATCGGTAGATGAAGTCTATCGGCAGATGCTGAGTTGTTAATCTGTTCTCTATCGGAAGATGTCCTCAGTGAAAGTCGATCGGATGAATGAATCATCCGGCTGACGTCACCGGTGGATGTATGATAAAGGCGATCGGATGAATGAATCATCCGGCTGACGTCACTGGTGGATGTATGATAAAGTCAATTGGATGAATGAATCATTCGGCTGACGTCACCGGTGGATGTATGATAAAGTCGATCGGATGAATGAATCATCCGGCTGACATCACCGGTGGATGTAGGAAGTGTTTTGTCATTTTATGACCGGATGATGTAGCCAATGTTTTGTCGCTTTGTCACCAAGGAAGCCTTCTGGTTCCCGTTTCAAGCCTCTTCCGTTGACTATTGCTCGGCGGTAGATTTGTTTGACTTCTGTAACCTTTCAAGTATTTCACGATTTGAACCCGTATTTCCTTTGGCCGATTGTTTCTTAATATTCCAACCGATTATTCAACATTCTTTATTTAACACTATTTTTGCTTAAATGATTTCCGCTGCTAGTTCTTTTTTTTAGATATTTCGAGGTTTTAGAAGACGTCAAATTTTGACTTTCGAGCGAAATTTTAAATTTGGTTCAAAGTTTCTTAGTTATATTCGGGTTATGAGTAGCGAACCGGGTTCAGAAAACTCAGAGCGTTACAGTATGGTATCAGAGACATTCAGTTAAACCGTTCAAAAGATTACTCAGCAGTGCCAATCGTTACATGGGAGTACTTCAACAACTGTAAGTGTTTATGTTAACCTTAGTTATTAGATATTTAAGAGTGTAATTAACCATGTACAGGAATTAAGTACAATGGCCAGATGCCCAGGGAGACCTAGAGTGCCAAGAGAGATGCCTAATGTGAGAAGTGAAGAGGAGCCTAGTGTGATTAGGCAGCTGACAGATTTAGTGCGTCAGCAAACTGATTTTGTAACGCCCCCGAACCCACCCTGGCTCGGAGCGCTACTTTGCTAACCAAACCCGCGATTAAAACAATGTTTAAAATGATTTTTCGTAAATTTCTCGACTCGGTTTTCGGGTTTTTCGAACCCTCGATTTTTGTTGGAAAACGTGCCAAAATACGTTTAAAATATGTCGGAAAAAGTCGGGTTAAAACAAAGTAGAAAAAAGGAGAAATTTAAAATTTAAAAAAAAAAAACAGTCCAAATGGGTGCTGGGCGCGCGCGCTGGCCGCTGCGCGCCCTTTATTTTTACACAGCCGATCGATTGGCTGTCTAAGGGCCGATCGATCGGCCGTGCAAATTTTGGCACAGTTGCCCTTTTTGACCTCTGCTTGTTGTTCAACGATTTTTCCTAAGTGTTTATATGTTTTCTTCAATAGTTTTTAAATGATTTTCAACAACTTAGACTTTGACTAATGTTAGAAAAAAGAAAAATTTTATACGAGAAATAAGGGTACAGTATTAAGGGTCGCTACACTCTTAACTTAAAAATCAAATATTAGTTCAACCTATATTGTTATGTGATGAATTTAAAGTGTACGGTAAATTTTTGGGTGTTACATTCCACCTTCCTTAAATAGAATTTTGTCCTCAAAATTTGCTCACTGAAAAGTTCTGGGTAGTGGCTCATCATGTCTTGTCGTCTCTCCCAAGTTGCCTCCTCAATGTTGTGGTTGTGTCATAATACTTTCACCAGTGGGATTTCCTTGTTGCTAGCACCTTCACAGTTGATTCTAGAATTCTCACTAGCTTTTCCTCATAAGTTAGGGTTGGCTGAATCTCAATATCCCTCTGCTCGACAATCTGAGAAGAATCACGTATATACTTTTTCAGCATAGATACGTGAAAAACATTGTGAATTCCTTTCATAGAAGCCGGTAGTTGTAACATATAGGCCGTCTTTCTAACTCTTTGAGTAATTACAAATGGTCCAACATATCTAGGGCTTAACTTGCCCTTCCTTCCAAATCTCATCACCCCTTTGAACGGTGAAATTTTCATAAATACTTCGTCATTCGCGTTGAACTCCAATTCTCTTTCCTTTTTTGATCTGCAGAGCTTTTCTGACAGCTTTGAGCTGTTAAGATCCGTTGTCTAATAATTGCAACCTTCTCTGCAGTTTGCTTCAAAATATCTGGACAAATTAATCTTGCTTCGCCAACTTCATCCCAATACAAATGAGATCAGGATTTCCTGCCATAAAGTGGTCGTAAGGGGTCATACCTATCGTAGACTGAAAGCTGTTATTATATGAGAACTTCATTAAAGGTAGATACTTGCTCTATGAACATTGGAATTCCAAAACGCATGCCCTCAGCATATCATCCAGAATCTGAATCGTTCTTTCTTTCTATCCATCTATTTGAGGATGAAATGATGTCCTAAAACTCAGTTGAGTTCCTATAACTTTATGTAGACTCTTCTAGAATTTTGGAGTAAATATGGGACCTCTATCTGATACAATAGAAATTGCAACTTCGTGCAATCTAATAATTTCTTGAATAAACAGTTCAGGAAACTGAGTCAATGAGAATGTCACACAAAATCCCTTAGAAAAGGGTTGTGTTCAAACCCACAAAATATTCAAGAAGAGTGCTCGGTTGTGTGGTAGTGTAAATGGCCGAAAATATGGACTAAATATGATAATAAATGCAAAAGAAAAATGAGGAGAGTGGTGTGTGTGCTAGTGGCCGAATATATGGTGGATAATGAGAGCAAGAAAGATAAAAGAAAAATAAGGAAAGAGATGAAGAGAGGGTGTGTGAAATGGTGAAGATATGCAAGATGAAAATGAAGAGAAAAATATAATAAAATAAATGTGAAGTGTGTGAGTTTGATGGCCAAAAATTAAAGGGTAATGTGTGTGAAAATGTGATGGCAAGAATGTAACACCTAGGAAATTCGAGTAACGTATTTATGCCTAGGATTAAATGGTTAGGATAGTTTAATGTTAAGTGATTAAGGGTCTAAAGTAAAGCAAAGAGAAGGAAAGAGTTTTGACAAGTCAAATTAGAAAAGAAATTGTTGAAAAGTCAAAAGCATAAGTGGACCAATAAGAAAAAAAAAAAAAAAAAAAAAAAAAAAAAAAAAAAAAAAAAAAAAAAAAAAAAAAAAAAAAAAAAAAAAAAAAAAAAAAAAAAAAAAAAAAAAAAAAAAAAAAAAAAAAAAAAAAAAAAAAAAAAAAAAAAAAAAAAAAAAAAAAAAAAAAAAAAAAAAAAAAAAAAAAAAAAAAAAAAAAAAAAAAAAAAAAAAAAAAAAAAAAAAAAAAAAAAAAAAAAAAAAAAAAAAAAAAAAAAAAAAAAAAAAAAAAAAAAAAAAAAAAAAAAAAAAAAAAAAAAAAAAAAAAAAAAAAAAAAAAAAAAAAAAAAAAAAAAAAAAAAAAAAAAAAAAAAAAAAAAAAAAAAAAAAAAAAAAAAAAAAAAAAAAAAAAAAAAAAAAAAAAAAAAAAAAAAAAAAAAAAAAAAAAAAAAAAAAAAAAAAAAAAAAAAAAAAAAAAAAAAAAAAAAAAAAAAAAAAAAAAAAAAAAAAAAAAAAAAAAAAAAAAAAAAAAAAAAAAAAAAAAAAAAAAAAAAAAAAAAAAAAAAAAAAAAAAAAAAAAAAAAAAAAAAAAAAAAAAAAAAAAAAAAAAAAAAAAAAAAAAAAAAAAAAAAAAAAAAAAAAAAAAAAAAAAAAAAAAAAAAAAAAAAAAAAAAAAAAAAAAAAAAAAAAAAAAAAAAAAAAAAAAAAAAAAAAAAAAAAAAAAAAAAAAAAAAAAAAAAAAAAAAAAAAAAAAAAAAAAAAAAAAAAAAAAAAAAAAAAAAAAAAAAAAAAAAAAAAAAAAAAAAAAAAAAAAAAAAAAAAAAAAAAAAAAAAAAAAAAAAAAAAAAAAAAAAAAAAAAAAAAAAAAAAAAAAAAAAAAAAAAAAAAAAAAAAAAAAAAAAAAAAAAAAAAAAAAAAAAAAAAAAAAAAAAAAAAAAAAAAAAAAAAAAAAAAAAAAAAAAAAAAAAAAAAAAAAAAAAAAAAAAAAAAAAAAAAAAAAAAAAAAAAAAAAAAAAAAAAAAAAAAAAAACAACTAGGAATTTAAATGAAATAAATGAAATTTGAGGGTTGGGAGGTGGGTGATTCATTATAAATGGGATTATGATGCCAAATGACTCCACTTGAATGAAGGTGTTCTTGGGTTGTTCCATCCAATTGGTAAGCATTACCATGTGTAACGCCCCAAGTTTTCTGAACCCAGTTTGTTACTCATAAACTCGAACTTGACTAAGAAACTTTGGACCAAATTTAAAATTTCGCTCGAAAGTCTAAATTTGACATTTTCCAAAACTTCAAAGCATTTAAATACTTGCAGCGGAATTCATTTGAACAAAAATAGAGTTAAACAAAACCATAGTACAATGTTTGAGTAATCAGTTGAGTTGTTAAAGAACAATCGGCCAAAAGAAATAAAGGGTTTAAATCACGAAATACTTTAAAAGTTGCAAAAGTCAAACTCATCTGCCGCTGAACTAAGTCAACGAAAGAGCAGAAGCAAATGGAAGTCTTCCACCGATGACGTCAGCCGGAAGAATTAATCCTCCAACTTCTGTCGATCGCAAACGACGAGTTTTGCTACTCTCATCTACCGATGACGTCAGCTGGATGATTCGTTCATCCAGCCTCTGCCAATCATAAGACGACAAAAGACTTTACTCACAAAACAAAACAAACAGAATACATTAACCGGTCACTAAACGACAAAAGTCTTCCCGCATCTTCCGATAGACATAATACACAATGTCCACCGATCACTAAATGACAAAAATATAAACTTTCTACCGATGAAATAAACTACACTATCCGATAGATTTAACACGCTACTCCTACCGGTAGAAAACAACCATCTTCTACCGATAGAAAACGATGTCTCCTACCGATAGATTACCACTGCCGGTAGAAAACAGAGCAATTTTTCCTCAATTCATACTCTATACAAAAACAACTCTACTACGAAGGGACTTATTCGCTTCAATGAAACCTTTCGAAAATGACTCCAATCCCTACATTACTCAAATCCAGTAAAAACCAATGCTAAATCAGCAAGGTACTATTTTCAGAAGATTTCAAAATATGTTTCAAAACATTGAAAACTATTGTTGTTATAAGACTCAACATAGTTAAGTGAAAACATTGTCGACTGAACCAGATAGTTTTCAAACCTAAGATCAGGACATTAAAAGTTGATTCTGTCAGCAAAACTTAAACACAACTCAGCTATCCAGTTTTTCACTACAATGCACATGTACAAAACACTGGTTAAACCGCCTCATCAATTTACCAAGTCGTGGCCTGAATGCGTTCCTCCAACATCATCTGTGCGTCTGTGAACTCAGGGAAATCACCTGCAATAACCTCAACACCTACATCACAAAACTCATCTATTAGCCTAATGCTAAGCAAGCAAAGCAATAATGAAATGATATGCTGAAACATAAAACCTAATCATGCAGTTTCTACTTTCTCATCTCAGTTGTACATTCGTTCGTTTACTGATCTGATCCCTCGGTTCCCTTAGGAGTGAGATCAGTTCTCCCAATGTTATACATCCTCTACTCGATTAAGGGGCGAATGAATTCCCTTAATAGCTATTCTGATCCCTCAGTTCCCTTGGGAGTGGGATCAATTCTCCCAATGTTCTACATCCTCTACTCGATTAAGGGGCGGATGAATTCCCTTAATATCTATTCTGTCACATTCGGTTCATGACTTACCATTCTTTACATGCAAATTCATTTTTCGTAATCTTTCATAAAAACATGATGCATGTCATACAAACTCATTCGCACACTGCATAACCCTAATGTTTTGTGATGTAGGCCCGAAGGCACATGCATACTTTACTTACCTGGATTTCTGGAGAAATGTTTGGTTGCTAACCACTTCGGGTTCTGCTCAAACCTAAAACCATAGACAGTGTATTAGTTAAACTTCATTCTAAACTATCCAGGAGTCTTAAGGAAATTAGATTGGAAGCTCAGATCTTCGTGTATTCCCGATTCTGCACTAAACTCGAAACTACACACATTCACAACACTCCCAAAAACACATACATTGCCCTCCCTCTGCTATCTAGCTGTCAAGTCATAAGGAAAAATGAAGGAACTACCCTAAATCGGAGAAATCACTGGAGAAGTAGGAGGGAAAATTGCTTGGAGCTCTGATGAGCTTGAGCTGAATACCGAGAAAGGAAAAATGAGGGGACAGTGGCGGCTAAACCTCATTAAACCCTCCCTTAAATACGTTATCCACAATAAATTACAATTTACCATCTTGTCCTTACTCATTCACTTATTAACCTAATCACTAAATCACCCAAATTTAAATTTTAAAGCATTCTCAAAAAAGGTAAATCGGTTAATAGAAACCGGGTGTTACACCATGCATGGGTGGTAAACCTTGTGGTAATTCCTCCTTTAATTGTTCACTTTCCTCTTCCTTCAAAATGTCTTCCTCCTTTTCATTTTCCATCTCAACAAGAGGAACTTCTTCGGAGTAATAATTGGCTCATTCTAATGTCTCTTCTTCCTCTTTACTTAAGCTCGGTGTTTTCTCTAAAATTTCATGCATCTCTACATTACTTAAGACTTCTTCATTGAATTCATTCATCTTTTTGGGCAATAATAGGTGGTGATCCAAGAATGGTTGATGAATTGGCAAGTATCCTTGAAGTTTCTTGTACCCAATTTTCCAAAAGGTGGCCAGTAATTTTAATTCCGTCAATAATTGGTTTGGAAGATAGAATTGGTGGTTGATTAATCCTAGTCCTTATCCCCCTTTTATCCCTTAAATTTCTTCCATGAGTGGAGGGATGTTCACGCCTATTTTGATTCTTAAATTTGGAGGAGATAGGGTAACATATAGGGTGATCTTTCTTAAAAATTTTGTTCCTAAAATTGGGCTCTTCCTTTTGTAGTTTTGGGCCAAATTCCTTCTCTAATATCCTCTTCATTATTGTCCAAGAAATCAAGTTTTCTTTCTTACTTCTTCTTAAATTTGCTACAAATCTTTCTCACAAAGATTTAGCTTTCTTGGTTAAACTCTTAGAGGCTAAGTTAACTTTTTCCCTTTCACCATAATACTTATAAGCAAATCTCTTTTCTAACCTTTTAACCCAAATAGAATATTCATCACTATCATAAAGACCACTAAATAGGATAATGCTTGGTTCTTGATTGTGTGCCCAATCCTCATCCTTCGATTCAAAATATCAGGATCTCCTTCTTTGGGGCTCATCCCATTCTTCTTCCTTTAAGGGAAAATGATTTCTACACCTAGGACGTTCAGAAATAACCCTAGAAGATGTCTCTTGTGAAGGATTTTGTTCTTGGGATTCTTTTCGGGAGGATTGTTCAATAATGATTGGACTTGTTGGGCAAGGTTGTGAACTACGCTCGTTAAGGCATCGAGTTGTCCTTGCATTCCTCCTTGAGCACTAGTCTCACCTTCGTGACGTGTAGGTTTGGGAGAGGGAGTGCCCCTCGCACGATTTGATTCTTTATGGGGTGTGTCACGTGCAAAGCCGCTCCTATTAGTCATGTCCAAGTATTTTAATTTTTAAATTTCAAGTTCTTAACTAAGTTGTTTTATCCCAAAAGTTAGTGAGGTGATTATCTTGATTAATTGTCTTAGGAAAAATTTTAGGTACTAAGGAATGTTTCCTAGCTAAGACAAAAGTAAAATAAGGATCATGCTCACAATCAATATTTAAAAATTGGTATTCAATAAACAACTTAGGTTTCAATATCACTTAACAATAACTAGTTTTAGAAATAAAATTTTCAATTCGTGCAATTATCACAAGTCTAACCAATTTCAATCAAGTTATCGACTTTTAATTAGAATCACTCAAAATAATATTAATAGCAACTAAATAACTTCAAAAATAGCAACTAATACAATTAGATCACGAATTTAAACATAGTTAATATGTAAGGACCCCGACAGGAGTCCGTCACTTAGTCATAATCTTTCATTAATCATTTACTCAACTTCTACCTTTTCTTCTCTATTTCCAATCTAACATTTACATACATATTTTTTTGAACTCACTCTTAGACTGTTAACAGAGACGTTATAACATCAAGGGAACCTCACCCTCTCAAACTCAATTTTTCCTTAAATCCCGTCGGCTAAATCTTACACAAAGTCGAGTGGCTAAACTTGGTCATTTGATCAGTGACTTAATCGGGCAGGGAAGAAATGCCCCAGACTACTCGATGTTATTCAGTTGGGGTTTGCATGGGTTTGCATGCATCGGGTGACGAAGTATATATCATCCGATTTGTCACGTGTACCCTACGTGACTCAGTTTTAGACGCCCAGTAGAAAACATCCACTGGCGGACATGGGCATTACACGTGTCTAATTAAAGACATCGCCCGGTCCCGAACATTCTCCACTAGATGTTCATATTTTCACTACATCGACCGGTGGTCATGTGCGCCTCGCGTGACTAATTAAAACATTTCTCGGGCACTAGACGACAAGAAAATTACTCACATCATCCAGTAATTGAAATACTCTACCTCACCCGGTGGCTAGACGACAAAGCTACACCTACATCATCCGGTGTTTGAAATACTCTACATCTACCGGTCACTAGACGACAAAATGACACTTACATCATCCAGCATTTGAAATTCTTGACATCAGCCGGATGACTTGCATCACCCGGTAGCAACACGTTACATCTACCGGCGAACAGTGAATAACACCTCCACCGATAGACCACACTTTAACTCCTTAACTACATCTACCGGCAGAGGTCATCCACCGGTAGACATGATCTTCACAGACTTCAAACCCTATTGACATAACAATCATGTGAATGAAGATCAGAGGCTCAACCAGAATACACATAGCGGAAGACTTAAACAGCAGATCATTTAATAACCCTCATAATCATACTCAAACTCAGTAGTCACACAGACAATTTCAAAAAAGCTCAATGTTATAAGCTAACTCATTCTAATTAAACTACCATATTCATGATCACAACTGAAATCGTAAGGACATTAACCAGGGGTCTCAATCGCTATCCAGCCTTGCACTGTCATTCTGAGCATTCTCCAACAACCAGCTTTAGGCATCCTCTTTGAATTGGGAATCCTTACCTATGAACTCTTCACCTACATCATAAGGTTTAACTATAAGCCTAATGCTTAGTAAGGAATGCAACACTAACACAGATGCATGAATGCATAATTCGAGAAACACATGCTCATAAGTCTTTTGTTATTCATATCTTTGCTCGTAATCATCATTCATAATCATGGATCATATTCATCATTCATAATCATTGATCATATTCTTCATTTGAGTTGTGTGGATTAAAAGAGGATTTGTGCCGGTAAAGGGGGTTCGACAGTGAGTTTGATCTTGGTCCCTACTACGGGTTGTATTCATATGTTCTTCTTTTGGACTGTGACATACGCCGAACCGCCCCAACCCTCACTTAGTCCACGTTGTATAAGTTTTATCTTCATACTTTATTCATGAGAAAAACATGCTCTTAAAACATTTTCATATGCATAAGATAGTCATGATGCATGTACATGGAAATTCTTAAATCATCAAGCTACAGAATAGAGCACTATCCAACATGAAACCTTACTATTGAGCTAATCATCAACATAATGCTAGACAGTAACATAAGGGAACTACTAATCATCGTATGAGTTTCTACCTAGCATCCTTTGATGTAGGGTCCTAATGACCGAGAAACCTATACATTCACTTACTTAGTTTCCTTAGCAACTTGAGCTCCTTTTCTTCAGACTTTTTCACCTAAAACATTCACATTGCAGTAGTTAAAACAAAATCCTAGTAGTTCTAAATCTCAAGTCAACCTAAGATTTAATAGCTAAAGTCATTCCCGAATCCTTAGTCTAATACTCTGTGCAGTCTGAAATCCAAAACCGAAATGGACAGACTCAACTATCGGTTACTCGGGGTTGGTTGTTTTTAAATGTCCAGAATCGATTCGGAATGACATTACCACTCTCAGATTCTAAAATATCCTTATTAATACTCGGCCATTAAAGAATCCGAAACTCCAATACTGAGCTGAAAACAGAGCTTAACAACTAACAGATAACTACCTTGCCTATTTCATACCTTGGGCGTGAATTCGTAGGGAATGCAGACCTGAAGCCGGTCGTCGACGAGAAGGATCACTGGTAACAGAGAGCGAGAGCTCGGGAGAGAAGAAATCGCCGAGAGTAGAAGATGTCGGCTACAGTGGTTTAAATGAAGTTTGAACCCTTTCCATTTTCTTTAAATACTGGTCTCAAACCTCCATTATTACAACTTTGCCACTCAACCTAGTTTAAATCCACATGTAATTAATTAAGCTCGGCATAAAATTCTAAAGCGGGAAAAATTAACTAAACACGACCGTTAAAACGGTTAAGGAAATCACCTGGTCGTTATTTCGGGTGTTACATAATATGCTTAAATTTCAAGTTATATAAAGCAGAATTTTCTAAGTGCATAATATTCAATATAGCCGATTTTTAGCTAGAAAATTAATCATTCTTGTAAATCAAATTTTGTGCAATTAAATTACAGCATTTAATAGATGAATTATAAGTTAAATCTAAGTGCAAACATTCAGCAAACTAACAAGGAAATCCGAGAGGAACATACTCGAGAAACCGAATAAGCATTCAACAAGTAGAAACCAATTTTTAAGTAAAAATTTAGAGCCGACTTTCATGCATCAAAATTTCAGAATTAATCTTTAGTTATTGGAACAACATTTAGATGCAAAACATGGTTCAATTATAATCAAAAGATGCCAAGAAAAATCAGAGGAATAACATGCAAAACCGAGAAGAAAAGTAACATAAATGAATCGATTTTATAGCTCAAACTTTAGGGTCAATTTATGCATCCTTTAATTCCGATTTTGAAACAAGTTAATAGCACATATCTTAGATGAAATTTCGTGGCTCATTCATAGTAAAGTAGCATAGAAAAATCAAGGCAAAAATAACCATGAAACCGAGGCAAAAGTCTAACAAAATCCGAGGAGAATAACACTTCAACAACCGGTTTTTAGAATTAGTTTTAGGCAGATTTTTAAACACCAAAAATTCCAAATTTTTTATATAGTTAATGGACAATATCTAAGTGCTAAAACATGGCTCAAAACACAGCAAATAATATAGAAAAACCGAGGTAACAAAACAAGGGAAAAAAAATTGAGAATAAAGGAGATAAAACCGAAAAGAAAAATGAGGGATTTGAAATGCTCACCTTGGCCGATCTTCTAACACATTGCATACCATATTTTACAGAATATTTTAAGCATTTAAATGACAATAATAATGGCAGCAGGTAATAAAAATAAAATAGCACAAGTTAGCACAATATTAGTAAGGAAAATGCTAGAAAATAAAACGAGCTGCTATTCCAGTTTTGTGCCGATTTTTGACGATTGTCATGGCAACTAAAACGCATCATGGGAAGGATTTTTGCTCTGATACCACTTGACACAAAATCCCTTAGAAAAGGGTTGTGTTCAAACCCACAAAATATTCAAGAAGAGTGCTCGGTTGTGTGGTAATGTAAATGGCCAAAAATATGGACTAAATATGATAATAAATGCAAAAGAAAATGAGGAGAGTGGTGTGTGTGCTAGTGGCCGAATATATGGTGGATAATGAGGGCAAGAAAGATAAAAGAAAATTAAGGAAAGAGATGAAGAGAGGGTGTGTGAAATGGTGAAGATATGCAAGATGAAAATGAAGAGAAAAATGCAATAAAATAAATGTGGAGTGTGTGAGTTTGATGGCCAAAAATTAAAGGGTAATGTGTGTGAAAATGTGATGGCAAGAAAGTAAAGGAAATAAACTTGGCGGACTCGTAGAGCGATCTTACGGTTTTAGCTCTCGAGTGAACGATTTTCCCGTAGGAAAAACGACCACCGTAGGCCAGAATTTTCGTCGTCAACTCCAACTCCCAATGAAGAAGGCGAGGGAATGAGTAAGAATTAACTTAGCAACCCATGCTAAGTTAATAATGGAGGGCTACTCCACTTGGTTCAAAGAACCAAGGAAAACACCAAAGGAAACACCTTGGATATTAGGGAAATAGTAGTGTATTGATTTGGGCAAAAGTTGTAAAACATTCACCAATGCCATGCTTTTATAGAGATCCTAGGGTGGATTGGGGTTTCTATAAGGATGAATGAATGGTGGCCCTTGGATGAAAAATGATGGGTGGCAAAGATCAAGGAAAACAAACACACATCCTAGGGAGGAGATGAATGTCATGCCTAAATGGATCAATGGAGGGAATCTTGCCACATCATCAATCCATGTTGTCACTAACTCTTGTACCTGCAAAATCATACCTTTAAATGTGGGCTCTTCTTTGGGTCATGGCTTCCTTTGGGCTTGATCTTGTGAAGGCATTTTTTCTTTGAATAATTGGTTGAATTTCTTCAACCCATAATCCACCAACATACATCTAACCCTAACCACACAATCTAATACATGATGCAATTATATAATCCATACAATAAAGGCAAATGTATGCCAAATAAGTTCAAAAATGAAAAAATTACAAAGATAAGGGCCCGAGAAGACAAATTCCCATCGGGCTAGTTGGTGACTTCATCCAAGTGCTCCATATGCATTCCTTCCAAGAATTATACCTACAAGAGAAAAACACGTAATAAGTAGAGAGAAGATATAAAGTTTTGGACTTTGCCAATTTTCCTTTTGAATGTAACCCGAGGCATGTCAGAACGTCATCTTTACCTGTGGAAAATGGGCTGACTTTGTTAACCAATCAACTATCATCAAAATTCCATCATTTTTTTTCGTTGTCTTTGGCAGTCCAACAACAAAATCCATAGAAAATTTCTCCCATTTACTTCTGGAACCGGTAAAGGTTGCAGAGTTTCAGCTGGCCTCTAATGTTATGCTTTAACCTGCTGGTAAACAATCATGCCACCACATACTTTGAAACATCCCTCTTCATGTTAGGCCATCAAAAATGTTGCTTCTGGTCTCTGTAAATTTTGGTACTTCCGGGGTGTACAGAGAAAGTAGATGAGTGTGCCTCTGATAATATCTCCTTCTGCAGATCTTTATCATTTGGAACATACCACCTATCCCTGAATTTCAAAATACCATCTTTAGAATAATTAAAATCTGCAGAATTATCAGATGCATCTAAGATTGGTGGCTTTAACATTCCGGATCCATCTGTTGTGCTTCTTTGATTTTTATAAAAAAATTTCGGCTTCAGAGTTATAACAGATAGTATAGCTGACAACTCAGAGACTATCTCCATGTTAAACCTTTGAATTTCTGATTCCAGCACCATAGACATTGCAGAAATTACAGGTTGCGTTGACGTGCGCATTCTGCTTAGTGCGTCAGCCACTTTATTAGTTTTTTCCTACGTGGTACTTAATTTCCAAATAGTTATCTTCCACAAATTTCAGCTATAACACCCAAAATTTTATCATGTCCTCTAAGAGAAATTATGTACAAAATTTTGTTAGAGATAGTGTATCTTTCGAAAATATTAAAAAGGTACAATTGAAGGATATGTGAATTATAATTGATATTTTGATTATTGTTGAATAAAAGAGGGGGAAAACATAGAGAAAAGTGAAAGAATATTCATGTTAGAAGAGAAATACAAAGGATTAAGAGAATAATAAAAAGAAGATAAAAGAAGTGAAATAAAGAAGAAAGGAATGAAGAAAGAATAAAATGTTTGAAAGTCAAACCTTATGAAAAAGGGATGCCTCATTGGCATGAGAGATTAAGATGAGGAAAGGGGGAGAGAAATGTTGACTTTTCAACTAATGAGTTGCTTTTTACGTGAATAAGGCAAGGGATAGAAGAGAAGAAATAATATTAAAAAGGAGAAGAGAGAAATGATTAGGTTTGGTGTTGGAAAGTCAAGGAAAGAATAGTTGAATGAAAAAAAAATGAGGAAAAGTCAATTTATAGAAAAGCTTCTTACATGGAGGCATATGTATAAATGAAAAGAATTCTGATTTTAAAGGGGTTAAGGAAGGTTGGCCAAATGAAATCCATCCACCTCCTCAATTTTCTTTTAAATCTTATCCATTAGAATAGGTAAATAGATGGTTAGTTTATTTTTACCAAAACCCTTCTTTCTCTCCTACAAAGCCCCTTCTCCTTCCCTCATTGCTGCATATTTTCTCAAGCTAAAATCCTCCATTTTTCCTCAAGGTTTCATCAAGGTAAATAAATTTGGTTAAGTTATGCAAGATTTGTGGTTAAGTGAAGTGATTTGGTGGAAGATTTTTGGAGAGTTTGTAAACCCTAAATGCTTGCACAAAAATTTCTATTTCTCTGCTGATTTTTCTCTTAATGATTACTAAATCATGTTATGGTAGCATGTATGTGATTGTATTAGAAAAGATTTAAAGTTTGGTTAAGATTTTAAGAAAACCAGAAATTAGGGTTGTGTGCAGGACAGGTTCAGTTTAGGCTAATTTCGGCTAATCCATTGCGCTTGATTTGTTAAAGGAATTTTATTATGAGAACTAGACATTTTGAGGTTTACATAGGCTTTTGAATCATTGAATGCGGACAAGTATTTGATTTGTTGTGAATTTTTGAAGTTGGATAAAAAGTTTTGGTAAAAAATCAGGCAATTTTGGTTTTGACTTTTCTGCCAATGATTGTGAATGACTTTTGATAAATTGATTTCATCATGTTAAACTAGACTCTTTAAGTGAAATTTTCGTTTTGGAATTAAGATATTCCGATAAGTATACACTGAGTTATGGGTTTTTGAAATTATTGTGCAAAAACTGAGAAAAGCTGGATAGACTTGGGTTTTGCTATTTTTACCAAGTTTAATGATTTGTTTTTGCTAAATTAACTTCACCAGAACAAGATAGACCCTTGAAGTGAATTGTAGGCTTTGGAATTGATGGATTTCGTTAAGAATTGAAGAAGTTATGGATATTTGAAGTTGAACCAAAATTTACGGTGAAAATCGAGAATGTGAATGGTTCGATTCTATGCTTGGTTTTTGTGATGTTTAAACAATTTGGATTTTTGAGCTATTTGAATGGGATGTATAATGGCTGAATTGTTTGATGGTTTGGTTACATGCATTAAGTGAGTGATTATTTCAATTGGATACAATTTAATGCAAGTGGTTTGAATATAATGTTTTAAGTTTTCTGGATAACAGAATCGATCATGTAGGATCGAATAGCTAAGGATACCAGATAAGTAGTGTACGTATGTGCTTTGCCTTCAGCCCTACATCACAAAATGTTATGTTTATTATTTTATGTTATTGTATGTTTCATTATGTCATGCATCATGATTTTGAAAGGTACGAAAATGAAATGAAAATGAATTCTCATATTTTTTATGAAATGGCATGGTACAATGTAAAATGTTACGAATGAAATAATATGAAACGTAAGTAAAAGACTATGTTAGAGTGGGGATGTAACGCCCGGGTTTTCGGACCTTAGGATTTTCTAATTTCTTAGGTAATTTTCGTAAAATAGCAAATTGAAGTACTTTCTTGAGCGGGATGTTTCTTTAGAGCCCTAGGAAGTTATGGGAATTTTTAGAGGAATAAGTGAAATTTTAGAAATCCAAATCGAAAGAGTAATGCTAGAGTTCCCGTTTTAGTCTTTTAGTATGTTAATTCGTAAAAGTAGTAAATCAAGTCTGTTTTACGAAAAGAAAGTGTTATTAGGGTCCTAACGATTAATTTGAATTTGTGGAGATATACGGGATTTAACGAAATTTCAAAAGATGCCGAAAGCACGGGAGGGAAAAACGGTATATTGATGTTTTAAATAGGAATTAAAATTAGGATTATTATTATTATTATTATTATTATTATTATTATTATTATTATTAATTAAAACAACAGAATGGTTAAAACCATTCTGCTGTTTATGCTCGAGCTCGAGCGCGACGCCAAGAGAGACGAGGGAGAAAACGGCGACTCTCCTCCGATGAATGCCGGCAATTTCTCGCAGTTCTACGGCCAGACAACGGCGACGAGAGGCTCCGGTCCATCTCCGCGCACAAACCGAACAGTGAGCCCTATTCTTGCCCTGTTTTTGGTTCGGTCGTGGTCGAGGGTGACGAGCTCGATTGAGCTCCGATCACCGGCCGTTTTTGATTGGTCTTGGCTCGGGATTGCCGGACATTAGGCCGACTTTAGTCGCCTGGCCGTGAGGTGCCTAATTTGGGCAAAATTCAGTGAAGCCCGATTTAGGGCATTTCGGGTTTTGCTTGATGCCTCGGTATTTTTGGTTAGATATTGCTAATTGAGTGTATATGTGGTCGATTGGTGAAGAAATTGATGAGAATTGATGGAAAACCGAGAATGGTGAAATTTCCCAGATTAGGGTAGTTCGGGTTTTGCCTGATTTGACCTAGCTACGGTCGTTTATTTTGAAATTCCTATTGGCAGGTTAAAGTAGGTTATTAGAAGAGTACGTGGCCGCTGGAATCGTTCGATTCCGATATCCGACGCAAAAGTTACGCGCGTTCGAAGTTTCGGGTCGGTTTTACCAAACCCAAAATAGTGGCCCGTTTAGTTAGGTTTTAGTTAGATTAGGCTAGAAATAGTAGTTTGAGATGTTTTCACGAAAGTGAGAGTTTAGTTATGCCGAGCGAGTTCTAGTGCAATGTTTTGATATTTAGGTTTTTCAGGTTCCACGGTTAAGATTTCAGATAGAGACAAATTGCTAAGGACGCCAGGTAAGTAGTGTAGGTTTACGTGTTGCCCTTTTGGCCTACATCACAGGACGTTAGGATTTGTTTGCATGTTTTATATATGTTTAGTCCATGCATCATGTTTTAGAAACGATACGAAAATGTTTTATGCATATGTTTCAAAAGTATAACATTGAAAATGTAAAGTGTCTGAGGGAAGTGGTTCACCCTTCAGATGTAAAGTGTGGAACGTCCAGAAAATATAGAACGTCTGAGGGAAGTGGTTCACCCTTCAGATGAAGTTGTGGAACGTCTAGAGATGGAGAAACTAATCCGCTCTCCATTGGTAGAGGATTACATGTATGTATGATGGAAACGAAATGATTATGTATGATGAAACTGTAGAAACTGCATATGTTAAGCAAAATGTTTTAAATTCATATAGTCACTACTTGCTAAGCATTAGGCTTATAGTTTGAGTTCTGTGATGTAGGTGTAGAAGAACAGGTACGGTGAGTGTTCACAAGCATGCTAGGATTACGGACGCAGTTGTTTGAGTACGACCATGGTGGCAACCCGGCAATATTGTTAGGGCGATTCCGACCGTGGTTAGTATGTGTCCGTGGTTAGTATGAGTACGAGTCTATTGTTAGTAGGTCTACGTGTCAGTTTTGTTTGTGAAAGTATGAAAATGTTTAAGTATGTGGATCTGATGATTTGATAGAAAGATGTATGAAAGGTTGAGTTTTGATGTAAATGTAGTGGAAGTAGAACGTTTAGAATGTGGAGTCTTAATTTTAGAAATATACTGGAACTGTTTGGTTATTTTGAACTGTTTGGTTATTTTAAAATAGGTAAGGATACGCTCGATTTTTAGAGCGATCCATGCGGTTCGTTTTCTTGAGTTCTTCTCGAAAGTATAGGTTATATTAGTGTCGTGTTTTGATGATCGACGAATGAGTTTTTTGTTTTAATTGATCTTACTTTAATTGTTAATTGTTTTAAGTTATTAATGGTTTTAGTCTAGTTTTAAATGTTTTAAAAGTCGAAATGTTTTACGCTCAAAATGTTTAAGTCAAAGTTAGATCCTAAAGGTTGTTAGAGGTGGGTCAATTGTCTAAATCCGTTTTCTTTTAAAGTCTTAAGTAAAAATGAAAAATTTTATTCGAAAACACGAGGGCTTAGGTAAAGGTTATGTCAAAGTAAAGTCAAGTCCTGTGACGGCCCTACGGGGTTGGGGTCGTTACAGGGGATTAGGTATGGCCGTCCTGTGAGGTGGATCGTGATATGTGCCTATTTTTTCTCCTTCTTTAAGGGAGTATGGTTGTCCCATGAGATGGACATTGAGGTGTGTCTACTCTTTCTAGAGCAAGTTTGGCTATCCCGTGAGGTGGACCATGAGGTGTGCCTACTAAATCTAGTATGTAAAGAAAAAGGAGAACAGAAAGAGAAAGAATGAATAAAACAAAATAGAAATGAAAATAAAAACTTAAGGGTGTATGGTCGTCCCATGAGGTGTACCTACTATTCCTAGAGTGAGTTTGGCCATCCCTGAGGTGGACCGTGAGGTGTGCCTACTCAATCTAGTATGTAAAGAAAAAGAGAATAGAACGAGAAAGTGTTACGTCCCCTAATTTCACCATTTAACTATTCCTAAAAATCTCGTAAAAATTTAAACTTTTACTTCAGTCCCTTAGTCGTGTTCATTTTAAAGACGATAAACTTCGTTCAGCAGAAGACGTACCATATGTAGAACCCTTGTATTAAACTTTTACTTAATTAAAATAAAGGTTAAACAGCAAACAGGGGTTCGGTTGACGTAACATTCGGTTGACGCAACCATCACGTGCCACTGTCTTAGTCCAACTACAGAAGAGAATCGGTCGACGAACTGCTTTTGGTAGACAACCCTTCCTCTCGGGTTTCGGATGATGTCCTGAACTTACTGGAATTCATTTCCTTCCAATCGGTCGATATCAACACTGGCCAGAATCGGTCGATGTCAACACTGATAAAAATCGGTCGATGTCAACAATGACAAAAATCGGTCGACGTGGCCTCTGTATTGAGATCGGTCGACGACACTTGAATAAATTTCCTCAAAATGACTCTAATATGCTGGGGTCGACAACCCCGACCGATTCGCACTTAAAATCGGTCGAAGTAGCCCTCATCAGTACACCTAACTTTACTTAGGCTGAATCGTCCACAACATCAGCCGATCGATTGCCCCTTTTTTGGCGATCGATCGGCGAACTCTTTGGAAATTGGATTCCAGAGAGTTGCCCCACCTCTTCCTTCTTCCTACCTCCATGCTGCACTCACACATCACAATTCTCTTTTCATCTCATTCAATAAAACCCAAAAACCTACTTGAAACATATTAGGAAACGTAGCCAAATTTCATAAAAGTGAACTACGTGGATCCATTTAAATACTGAATACATCCCTACGAGTTTAAAATATCCAAGCAGTTCAAGTAAACTTTCAAAATAAAACCATCACTTAAACATTCTATACAATCATTTCACAAAAACTATCCAAATGCCATTTTCTAAATTATTTAACCTATCGTATCAAAATACCTATACAATCTTTTCCCCATGGGACAAAATAGCACCGACTGCGCTAGCACACTCACACGGGCATCGTCCGTCAATCTGCATGCTCGTCAGGTGGAGGGACATCGTCCTCACCTTGCTCAAAGTCACCTACACCATAGAGACGCCTATGAGATAAATCTAAGTAAATTCTACGTAAATGTCTATGCATAAACATGTATATGCAATTTTTCATGAAGGTCGTCCATGTCATTTCTTTTTCAGTATGTGTCAGTCTTTGGTTATCGGGACCTTTCTCAGTAAGATTGGTAGGGCACATCAAGCGAGTAGATAGCGCACGCAATCTGAAAGGAGGGAGACCCGCTCACCACGGAATGCCGGGTCTGAACCTCTCCCCGAATAACCACCATGCATTGTTTACTATGATACTTTACTTGCATTTACATGTGTTTTCTTTTCATGAAATCCATGCGTAAATTCATGTTCATGACATTTATAAATCGTGATGCATGAAATTCAATACGCAACATAAATATAAAAGCACAGATACCATCAAAACCATATAAGCATTTTCTATAAAGAAACTAAACCTAAACTACCAAACCAAAACATATAAACATCCAATGCACCAACAATCCTCAACAAATAAAACTCGACATATGGTGTAGGTCCAATCGGCCACAGTAAGTCATGAGAACTTACCTCGGGTCCTTAGCACAACGAGCTCCTAGTTTTTAGCTTTGTCACTTAGAACATTTCATAACGTCCTTTGTTAAAATCATGCCTAAACAATGAGATTTCGTAAACTAACAAAACTCCTAACTAAAGGAAATTTCCTAAAATTCTAATAAACTTTGCTCGGGCATTTCGTTGAGCAATTTACGCTCACAAACCATAAACCTCCATTAATGGAGTTTTCCAAAGCTCCCAATACCGATTTTTCAACTAAAACGCCAAATACATCCATTATTTCGTCCAACAACGCTAAATAATCATAAATAGGGCAATGCCTAACCTTTTCTAACATAAGCCGACTAATTCGATGAAAACCTAACAAAACTGTAACCGTTTAACAACCTAGAAATTAAGAACTAAAGCCGGGAAACGCTAGAAACTTACCTAGGAAGTGTTTTCAGAGAAGAAACGTGAAGGAAACTAACGATCGGAGGAGAGAACCGTGGGCGTTGAAGGGGAAGCGTCGCCTGGAGAAACAAAATCACCAGAGAGCTTTTGGAGAGGGAGAGAAAAACGTTAAGTGTGGGAGAGAAGAGGTTTTTCTGATTTTTTATCAATTAAACTTGTCAAATGACAAGTTTGCCCCTCCATTTGGTTTTCCGTCGATTTCATTGATCAACGATTGGTTCGGTTTCTCCAAAATTTTCTTATTCCACCAATAATTTCGACTTATTACTAGGGCTCTAATAAAACTTTCCGTTTTTCAAACGGATTTAATTTACTATTTTTACGGATTAAACCGCTATAGGTTAAAAACAGAAACTAGGGCGTTACATTTCGATTTGAATTTCTAAAATTTCCATATTTCTCCTAAATTCCATATAAACCATAAGGGTTCCAATAAAACTCTCCAGTCACAAAACGGACTTATTACAATTATTTACAAAAGTGCCATTGCGCGCAAAATTTCAAAAACTCGTAAAACCGGGTGTTACATTCCATCCACCTTCATTGAAATTTTGTCCTCAAAATTGAATTACACAAATAGTTCTGGGTATTTAGCCATCATAGCTTGTTGTCTTTCCCAGGTGGCTTCCTATACATCGTGGTTCCGCCATAAGACCTTGACTAGCGGAATCTCTTTGTTTCTCAACACCTTAATAGAGGATTCTAGAATTTGTACCGGCTTTTACACATAGGTTAGCGTCGGTTGTACCTCAATCTCTCACGCTTCCATAACATGAGATGGGTCACGCACGCACTTCCTAAGCATGGATACGTGAAACACGTTGTGGATGTTCTCCATTTGTAACGCCCCGAACCCGCCCCGGCTCGGTGTGCTACGTTTGCAAACAAAACCCGCGTTTAAAAGTAATTTAATAAAATTCCCGACTTGGTTTTCGAGTTTTCCGAACCCTCAATTTCCCTTGGAAAGCGTGTCTAAAATACTTTAAAATGCGTTGGAAAAATGTCGGGTTAAAATGGTTTGGAAAATTGAAGATTAAAAAAAATTTAAAAAAAAAAACAAAGAGGGGCACTGCTGGGCGCCGCGCGCGCCATGCGCCCACGCGCCCCTGGCGCTCCTCTGGCGCGCGCGCAGAGCGCGTCTAGCGCGCGCCCTTGCGCGCCCAGCGTGTGTCGGAGGCGATTATTCGCCTCCCGGTGGCGATTACTCGCCACCTCCTCTGCCGTTTCCGCCAAAAATCGCCCCAGAGGCGATTACTCGCCTTCCCACGGCGTCCACTCGCCACCTCCTCGGGTTTTTGACCCCAAAACGCCCAAAAACTTGACTTTTTCCCGACTTTTCGACTTACCTTCACTTCCTTCATTTTTCTACGACTAAAACACCTCCAAAAATTCTGAAAATTTAAACATACCTTCCCGACACCTAAACCTTCAAAGCTCATCAAAATTTTGGAAAAACCGACTTCAAACGGAGAAATACAAAAATAGAAAACTTAACCCGACGTTAGTTATTTTAAAATCAAAACGGGCGGCATAACGCCTAAAATCTTAATAACCCAAAACTTTAAATCCAAACACAAAATATATATTTTCAAGCTTCCAAATACAACAACCATCATCCAAAACTCCACCGACTCGAAAACGTTAATATTTAATACGAAAACATTTATAAAAACAACGTACCAACACGTATCAAATCTCCCAGTCACCAACTAGATACATCAAAAATACCAAAATAATAATCATCACTCACAACCCTCCGAAGACCATGATCGAGACGCCCCGACAACTGCCTGCACCGGCATGCCCTGTACATCACCAACTGCGCACCAAGCCTAGCTTTCCTTAGGTCCTCACCTGTACTCCCGTCTATACCTACACAACGGAACACAAAACATCAGCCTAATGCTTAGTAAGTAGGGAAATATGCATACAACAAACATAATGCAACACAACCCCTAACAGATGAGGTTTCTACTCGCTCAGTTGCTGTTCTTTCGTTTGCTACTCGTTGCTTTTCGTTTGTTCATTCACATAACCGAAACTCATCACAAATGCTAACACCGCACCTTAACGCGACTAGGCAACTCACACGGAGTCCCTCGCAGGTGTACAACTCACACAGTGTCCCACGCAAGTGCCACCCTAACGCGACTAGGCAACTCCACTGGAGTCCCTCGCAGGTGTCACTCACACAAAGTCCCCCGTAAGTGCCACCCTAACGCGACTAGGCAACTCCACCGGAGTCTCTCGCAGGTGTCACTCACACAAAGTCCCCCGCAAGTGCCACCCTAACGCGACTAGGCAACTCCACCGGAGTCCCTTGCAGGTGTCACTCTAACGCGACTGGGCGACTCAACAATAGTCCCTCGCAGGTACCACCTTAACGCGACTGGACAACTCCCCTGGAGTTTCCCGCAGGTGCTACCCTAACGCGGCTAGGCGACTCAACAACAGTCCCTCGTAGGTACCACCTTAACGCGACTGGACAACTCCCAAGGAGTTTCCCGCAGGTGCTACCCTGACGCGACTAGGCGACTCCGACACAAACCACCTCACGATTCAACTCACACCATCCCTTACGGTTCAAGCTCACCATGCAAAACCATGCTTAAAAATAGTTTCTCGTCGTTTGAAAACCGTGATGCATGTCACACAAAAACTCAACACAAAACCAAACAAAACAACCAAACAAAGCAAACAACCCACTTCCCTACCGTTCCATGGTGTAGGCCCGAAGGCAAACCACACACATCCGCTACTTACCTGGATTCCTTGTGCGTGCTCGCAATTATATGCCCGGTTAGCCAAATCGTTCACTCGTCAACCTAACATAATAAAAGAGAAATCACTTAGCAATGCACTAACCATAGGTTTTAACCAACTTTTCAATCTAACATACAAAACCCAAAATTCCTAGATTTTCTATCGTCCAACCAAATCACTCGCTCGATTACCTAATATAACAAAAACTCAACTTAGAAATTTACTAATGAACTCAAAAGAAATTAACTAACTAAAACTATCACAAACTTCCTTCCCCAAAACACAAAACCCGAATTATGCACCATTTTGACCGTCAAACTTCAAACGGTCGTAACTCCCTCATTTTTCAACGGATTTCGACGTGCAACCCCAATCTGTAAACCTCTACACGTCTACTATCCATTGAAACACTCAAATCAACCAAACAATACATTAGCCCAGCTGAAATCCAGAAAACAGAATCGGCCCCCTTTTTAGTAAAACCGGTTTTTCCCAAACTCAACTCCAATCTTCCATTTCTCTCCAAAAATCAACCTAAACTAATCCCTTCAATAACTAAATCATCAAATATAGAAAGAAAACCAACATTTACTCTCCATTTTCGGACTTCACTATTTAGGGTTTTCAAACCCTATGCAATCTTCACCAAAATCCTCTAAAAACCCATAAAAACTAATCCTAATGTATAAAACTAAAAAACCCCACTAAAACTAACCTTAAAACCTTGAAGAACCTTGATGGAATGAATCTTGGAAAAGCTTCAATGGCTGCCGTTGATGGTGGGAGGAGAAGAAGAAGACAAGTGCTTCACTTTACCATTTTTCCTCTTTTTATAAAACATTTTCTTTTTCTTTATTTAATTCATTTAATAACCAATTAAAATTACACAAGTGCCCTTCCATACACTTCAACGTGGCTGCCATCTCTTCTCCCTCCATTTCCATTCAATTGCTTCATTTAATTTCCCTTTTAATTTTTAACAACTAATTTCTATTGGTCCATTTGTTGTTTGACTTTTCAAACCTAATTGGCTTTGAATTTTCAACCCCATCTCTTCTCTACTTTCCTTCAACGTGATTGGCATCTTCAAACACCACTTTTCATTAGCTTTTTACTACATTTTGATTGGTTAAAAGAGTTAGACTTTGCAAGCCAATTCTCTCCACCAATCACCATTGAGTTTGACTTGTCAAACTCTCCACTTCTCATTTCACTTCTAGTACCCTTCAACAATAAATTCTCATACATTTCTAGCCTAGGCTAACTCATTCTACGTCGAACCTAGGCTACGCACGTAATAGAAATTCTCGGGTGTTACACCATTGATGCCTGAAGCTGTTATCAATATGCCATTTTCCTGATCCTCTTCAAAATAGGGAATGCTCCACATAACGAGGGTTTAGCTTGCCTCTTCTCCCAAATCGTATAACATCTTTAAACGGGGAAATCTTTAAATACACCTCGTCACCTTCATTAAACTCCAACTCCCTTCTTCTATTGTCGACATAGCTTTTCTGACAGCTCTGAGCTATCTCAATGCGCTTTCTGATAACTGCAATCTTTTTCGCTGTTTGTTGTAGAATATTGGGGCCAATAATGCTAGCCTCACCTAACCTCATCCCAATACAGCGGTGATCAGCATTTCAGTCCATACAGTGCTTCATACGGAGCCATGCCGATTATAGCCTGAAAGCTGTTGTTATATAAGAACTCGATCAGTGGCAAATACCTGCTCCATGATCCTTGAAACTCTAGCACACAGGCTCTACGCATATCCTCCAGAATCTGATTTGTTCGTTCTGTCTGACCATCGGACTGAGGATGAAATGCCGTGCTAAAGTTTAACTGAGTTCCCATGGCCTTGCGCAAACTCCCCCAAAATCTCGAAGTAAACCTCGGATCTCGGTCTGAAACTATCGAAACAGGCACCCCGTGCAGTCTAACAATCTCCTGCACATAAAGCTTGATGAGTTGATCCATGGAAAATGTTGCTTTAACTGGAAGAAAGTGGGCCAACTTTGTTAAACGGTCCACTATTACCCAAATCCCGTCGTGTCCTTTCGTCGTTCTCGGGAGCCCAACAATAAAGTCCATAGAAATCTGCTCCCACTTCCACTCCGGGATCGGCAGGGGTTGCAAAGTTCCTGCCAGTCTTTGATGTTCTGCCTTTACTTGCTAACAAACCAGAAAGGTTTCTACGTACTTGGCGACCTTTCTCTTCATGTTAGGCCACCAAAAATGCTGCTTTAGATCTCGATACATCTTGGTGCTTCTTGGATGCACCGAGTAAGTCGAAGAGTGTGTAGCACTCGGTTCTATTAAACCAATTTCTATTCCGTTATTTAATAGTAAGCATGTTGTGGAGAAAATTGAGGAAAGTATTAATTAGGTTAATGAGTGACTAAGTAAGGGCATAGTGGTAAATTGAGAACTTAAAATAGATAACCTATTTAAGGAAAGAGGCTTTGTGATTAAATGCACTGTAGCCGCCACTCTTTCCTTAATCTCCTCTCTCGGTATTCAGCTCAAGCAGCAGATCTCTCTAGGCGATTCTTCCATCCGGTTTTCTCTAAACTAGGTGAGTTCTATTTCGATTCCTTGCTGCATTGGTAACTATTGATGATTTGGGGAGTGGATAATTGTGAGTTTCGAGAATACTGTGAGCGAACTAGTTCGGGTTTTGGTGGTAATCGGAGATGTATAACGAACTAAGCTCCTAAACTAGTTTCCTTAGGCTTCTGGATAGTGTAGAATGAGGTTTAGTAAAATCTAATCGAATATCTGTCCATAGTTTTAGGTTGAGTAAGCTCCCAAAGTAGTTTGCAACATTAAACATTTCCAGGAGAGCCAGGAAAGTGAAGTATGCATGTGCCTTCGGGCCTACATCACAAAACAGTAAGATTATGTATTGTGTGAATTAGTTTGTATGTCCTGCATCGTATTTTTCTTGAAAGATTACGAAAATGAATTTCCATGTAAGGAATGGTAAGGCATGAACTGAATGTGACAGACAAACTATTAAGGGAACTAATCCACCCCTTAACTTATGAAGGGATTTATAACATTGGGAGGATTGATCCCACTCCCAAGGGAACTGAGGGATCAGATAAGCTATTAAGGGAATTCATCCGCCCCTTAATCGAGTAGTGGATGTATAACATTGGGAGGATTGATCCCACTCCCAAGGAAACCGAGGGATCAGATCAGTTTATGAATGAATGTGAATGCAACTGAGATGAGGAAGTAGAAATTCCATGTTTAGGAATTTATGTTTCAGCATTTCATTTCATTATTGCTTTACTTACTTAGCATTAGGCTAATAGATGAGTTTTGTGATGTAGGTGTTGAGGATACTGCAGGTTAATTTTCCTAAGTGCACAGATGAAAAGAGGAGGTTAGGGGAGTACATTCATGTTTCGGCCTGGTAAACTGATGAGGCGGAATAACTGGTGTCAGTGGATGTGAAAGTATAGTGAACCATGATTCAATTTGAGTATGTCGAGAGTTCTTATGAAAATGGTAGTTTTAATGTTTTGAAATACCTTTGAGACCTTTCTGATTTTAATACTCTGTTGGCTTTAAAAGTAGTTTCTACCAAATTCTGGAGTAATATACGGATTTAAGTAGTTTTGAATGTTCTTTTGCAAATGCTCAAATTCTTTTGGTAGACAGAGCTTTCCCTGTGTAGAGAGAAAATGCTCGATGAGCTACTATATATGGTTGTTGTTTTGTTGACTATCGGATGATGTCTTCAGTAAAGCCATCGGATGATGTCTTCAGTAAAGTCATCGGATGATGTCTTCAATGGAAGCCGTCAGAAGATATAAGTAGAAAATTTGTCGTTCTTTTGTCCTTTTGTAATGGGATGATGTCTGGTATTTTATCTACCGGAAGATGTGAGTAAGTATTGATGTCGTTTTGCGATCAGCTGAAGTTGGAAGAGTGATTCTTCCGGCTGACGTCATCGGCTGAAGTTGGAAGAGTGATTCTTCTGGCTGACGTCATCGGCTGAAGTTGGAAGAGTGATTCTTCCGGCTGACGTCATCGGCTGAAGTAGGAAGAGTATTTCTTCCGGCTGACCTCATCAGTGGAAGTCCTCCGTTTTGTTTCTGCCCATTTTCGTTGACTCTGATCAGCGGATGATGTGGTTGACTTTTATGATCTTCAAGCATTTCATACTTAAGCTTTCATCTCTTCTGGCCGAATTACTTCCCAATATTTTAACCAATTCTTTTAAAATTGTTTTACAGTTTGTTTAACTCTATTTTCGTTAAAAAAAAATCTCTGCTGCTAGTTTTAAAATTTTGAGGCTTTAGCAAATGTCAAAATTTTGATTTTGAGCGAAGTTTTTTTTTTGAAATTAGTCAAATTTTTCTTAGTCCTGTTCTGTGTTATGTGTAACGAACTGAGTTTAGAAAACTCGGGGCGTTATAGTATGGTATCAGAGACATTCAGTTAAACCGTTCAAAAGATTACTCATCAGTGCCAATCGTTGCATGGGAGTACTCAAACAACTGTAAGTGTTTATGTTAGCTTTAGCTATAAGATGTTTATGAGAGTAGTTAACCCTGTGCAGGAATTTAGTATTGTGGCCAGACGCCCAGGGAGGCCTAGAGTACCAAGAGAAATGCCGAATGTGAGAAGTGAAGAGGTGCCTAGTGTGATTAGGCAGCTGACAGATTTAGTGCGTCAGCAAACTTGTAACACCCGGTTCTTTATGGGATTTTGGGTAATTATAATATAAATGATATTTTAATATATATGTCAAATCAAGCCCGTTTTACGAAAAAAAAAAACGTTATTAGAATCCTAATTATCAATATGGATTTTAGGAAAATTATGGGAATTTTCGGAGTTTGGATGTTAAATTACGAGAATTACGTTTCTCGTAATATAAAAGACGTTTTAGTAAAATATAGTAAACGAGGTCCGATTTGAAAACGGATAGTTTTATTTGGACCCTAATAATAAGTTGGAATTATTGGTGAAATAAAGAAGTTTGGAGAAACCGAACCGTTAGACAATTAACGAAACAAAAGACGAAATGAATAGAAAATCAAAGGAAAGGCAAAAAGGTAATTTGCCAAGCCAAATTATTAAAAACACAATTCTTCTCTCCCTCCCTCATTTCTGTCTTGTTCCACGAAAAGCTCCAGTGAGCTTTGGCGATTTCATCGCCTCTCCACGCCGATCCCTAAATCCGGCTATTCCGAGCTCCGATCATCGTCCCTCCTTCACGTCTTCTTCCCCAATCGACGTCCTAGGTATGACTCCGTGCTTTTCGGATGTTAGATTTCAGTTTTTAGGGCTTAAACAATTAGGGTTCGTTTAGGATTTTTGTTAAAAAAACGGGGATTGAGGTTTGAAATCGGTAGGTTTAGCTTAGATATGCCTCTAATTGACGTAATGGTGGTTATTGGACGTAGTTAGGCGTTATGCATCCTTAGATTGCAATTTTCGGGTATTTGGAGCTTTAGGAATCTCCATTAATGGAGGTTTAGTATTTGTGAGCGTAAGATGCTCGATGAAATGCCCGAGTGAGGTTTATTATAATTTTAGGAAATTTCCTTTAGTTAAGAGTTCCGTTAGTTTATGAAATTTCATGGTTTAGGATCGATGTTAACATTGGGCATTGTGAAATGTTTTAGGTGAACGACGTTCGTGGACTGAGCTAAGTGCGCTAAGGACGACAGGTAAGTTCTCGTGACTTACTGTGGCCGATTGGCCTACACCATAAGTCGAGTTTTGATGTTGAGGATTATTTGGTGATAATTGTGTTTATATGCTTTGGTTAAGTAGTTTAGGGTTAGTTGTTTTATAGGTTGTGTTTGTATTGTTTTGATGGTACGCACGTTGTATGTTTATATTATGCTTTCATTGTCATGCATCATCGTTTTACAAATGTCACGAAAATGGATTTATGTATGAAGTTCACGAAAGGAAATGAAATGTGATGACTTAATGAGACAACAAAAATGAGATGACTAAGAAGACAAAAACGAGACGACTAAGACGACTGAAATGAGACGACTAAGACTGACTGAAATGTGACGACTAACATGAGCTGATAAATGTAATGAATGCATGAAAGTTTATGAAAATTGCATATACATGTTCATGCATTGTCACGTACGTAGAATTTACTGAGATTTATTCCCATAGGTGTCTTTATGGTGTAGGTGATTTCGAAACAGGTGAGGATGAAATCCCTCCAACCGAGGAACGATGCAGTTGACGGAGGATGGCCCGTGGGAGTGCGTTGGGCAGTCGACGCTCCTTTTGATCCGTGGGGATGTAGGTAAAGGTTTTGGGGATTTAATTGATAGAAACGTAGGAAAAATTGCATAGTCGAACATATTAGGATGTTTGGTTCTGGTTAGTGGATAAAAGATGTTTTGATGATTTTGATAGATTTGTTTATAATGTGTTTTGTAAAGATTGCGAATTTGATATTACAGAACTGCTTGGTTGTCAAATTTTATAGAGGATTGTTTAGTTTTTAAACGGATCCACGCAGTTCATTTTCGTGAAAACGTATTTTATGTTAAATGCGTCTCGAGTCGGTTTTAAGTGAGATTATGGTGAATGTAGGAGTTTTGGGTGGTTTGATGTCAAATTGCATTGTGAATTGTATGTGGTGTTGGTAGTAATTGAGGAAGAAAAATGGTGTTGTGTTTAGGTAGGTATGTAGGGAAGAAGAAATAGGAAAGGAAGAAGTGGGAGGCGTGCTCCCTGGAATGTGTGTTTAGGTAGGTATGTAGGGAAGAAGAAATAGGAAAGGAAGAAGTGGGAGGCGTGCTCCCTGGAAAAATTCCAGGGAGCCTGGCGATATGTCGCCTGGAATGGGGCGATCGATCGCCCCTCTTTATGTGGTGATCGCATGGTGGAGGCGATCATGGAAGTGTGATCGCCGAGGGGCGATCGATTGCTTAGAATGGGGCGATCGATGGTGTTGTGTTTAGGTAGGTATGTAGGGAAGAAGAAATAGGAAAGGAAGAAGTGGGAGGCGTGCTCCCTGGAAAAATTCCAGGGAGCGATCGATCGCCCCTCTTTATGTGGTGATCGCCTGGTGGAGGCGATCACTGGGGAAGTGTGATCGCCGATGGGCGATCGATTGCTTAGAATGGGGCGATCGATCGCCCCTCCCTTTTGTTATCTGGCAATCGATCCCCTGTTTTAGGCGATCGATCGCCCCTTTGATTTTCCTCAGCCCGGACATTTTTGCCCCTCGCCAATGTTTTAATTGATTTATGGTTTTAATAAAATTTGTTTTCTATAGTTTTTATTTATAAATAGATTTAATTGGTTTTAAAATAATTACGAATGATTTTTTAGCGATTTATCCTCTGATCTAAATTCCGCTCAATTGATACGAAGTTTTTAAGAATAGAAATAAAAAAATAAAAAAATAATACGGAAAAATTAGGATACGGGTAAGGGTCGCTACAAAACTGATTTAGTGCGCCAACAGTCCGATCAGTTGGGTGTGTTGTTGAACCGAGATGTACAAGGAAGTGCTAACTCGAGTTCTAGCGGTGAGCACTCTGGAGACAGATTTCAGAGACTTCAGCCGCCTACATTTGATGGGAAGTCAACTAATCCCACTGTTGCTGAAGAGTGGCTCAGAAAGATTGAGAGTATGTTTAGGTATGCCAATATTGAGGAATGAGACAAGGTCACTCTGGCAACATTCCATCTGGCTGGCGAAGCTCAACTCTGGTGGGAGTCGATGGAAACCGCCGCTGATGCCCTGGCTATGTCTTGGACACAATTCAGAGAAGTTTTCTATGAGAAGTATTTCAACAGCACTGTTCAAGCCGCTAAGAAAGTTGAATTTTTGAGCTTGAAACAGACGGGGTCAGTGGCTGAGTACAGCAGACAATTCGAGTCCCTGTCAAGATTTGCCGGACATCTCGTCCATAGGAATGAAGATAAAGTGTTTCAGTTTATGAATGGACTAAAGCCAGAGATTTTCCGAGGTGTCAAGTTTACTGGCATCAAAGGCTTGTCCTTCAGTGAGGTTGTGTCCACTGCGTTGGAAGTGGAGGATGTGGAAATGAAGTGTACTAGAGCAAGGGAAACCCCACGGAAGTTTATCCAACCACATCAACAGAGTGGAACAAAAAGGCCTAGTGAAAGCAAGAACAGTCAAGGAACGGGAAAGAAGGTACAGGACACCAATAAGTATCCTTAGTACCCGAAGTGTCTGAAAAGTCACCTGGGTGAATGTAGGTTCGGATCGGGAAAGTGTTTCAACTGTGAAGAGGTTGGACACTCGTTCAAGGATTGCCCAAAGCCCAGGATCATTCGATGTTTTCATTGTAACAAAGTCGGCCATATCAACAGGGACTGCCCAGCCTTGAAGAGTGGCCCTGCCAAAGTAAAGCCAAGGATATTCTCCATGATGGAGACGGGCGATGATAAACAGCCTGCCGTGGTGTCAGGTACCATATTGATCAACTCTACCCCTGCCTTTACTTTAATAGATTCAGGTGCAACACATTCTTTTATAGCCTCTACATTTGCTGATAAACTAGATGTACAGTTTACCCCCACTGAGCATGTGTTTAACGTAGCATTACCCTCTGGTGAGCGCATGTACTCTAACCAAGTGATACTGGATAGCGTTGTATTAGTGGGAAGCATGAATCTGCCTGCTGACCTCATTATTATGGATATAACGGGATTTGATGTAATCTTAGGAATGGATTGGTTGTTTAAGCATTATGTCACGATCGACTGTAGGACAGGAATAGTTAGTTCAACATACCTTTCAAGCTTCAAAGAAAAGTAAGGAAATGTCTGTGATGACTTCTATTAACACTAGACCTTCACCATATGGAGAGTACTTGTGCTTCTTAGCTAGCGTTTTAGACACACTGCACATAGAAAAAGCAAATCCTCAAAATGTCTTAATTGTCCAAGACTTTCCTGAAGTATTTTTAGATGACCTTCCAAGTTTACCACCAGATAGAGAAATCGAATTTGTTGTAGATGTGTACCCTGGCGCCGAGCCCGTGTCTAAAAAATCCATATAGGTTAGCACCAACAGAACTTAAGGAATTAAAGAAATAGTTGGAGGATTTATTGGAGAAATGATATAGCCCTAACCTGCAAGAAAACGTTTAGAGCTTAGAGGGGATCGTTAGCTCCTCGGATTGGCAAGAAATGGCCGAGAAGAACACAAATTGCAAGATGAACTTGAATGACCAAATGTGCTTAGATGAAAACGAAACTTTATATGATGTTAGTGGAGTGAGTGAGGTGTGTGATAGTGGAAGGCGTGGTCCTGATTCATTGAGATGGAAAAGATATGCAAAACTTCAAGAAATCGGCCAATAGGTAATATTTTGAAGCCTTTGGCAATAGTTGCTTCCAAGGAAGACAACTCGACTCTTGAACACGGTTTGGGGCCACTTCTTGCTGTTTTCCACTCCTAAGGAGATGGAGAATAAGATGGCTATATAACCCTTGCAAGCTACCAAGCAAGAAGGGAGTGGTGGGGGCGCAACCCCTCGGTTTTGTGCAAACCGAGCAAACCTTGTTGGTTTCTTCAAACTCCTTCAACCATGGAAGGGAAATCCGTGCATGCTCCTTAAAATCAGTCCAAAAAACTTACAATCACCAATTACCATGCTTTTATAGACCTATGGATGGCTTGGATGTGATTCAAAAAGTGGTCTTCAAAATGGTGTAACCGTTGGATCTTGAAGATAGCTTGGATGGCCGAGATGAGTTTGGTTTTCTTGATCCAATGGTTGTGTGATAACCATGTCATCAATCCTTGGCCTAGTGTTGATTGGAAAACCTCTAAGAATCCCTCAAGTGGCAGCCCATGGTTTGGATAAAGGGTAGTGGTCCCCTCCACTCAAGGTTGGGCCAAAATGGATATCTTTTCCTTAAGGCCTATTCCTCCTCTTCCATGCACTCCATGCACTTGCTTTGAACCACTTCCATTCCATCATCTAACTTATCATTCATCTAACCCTAAATGCCTAATATGCATGCTTATAATAAAGTTTAACAAGAAAGTCAATGTTTGCCTCAAAATAAGTTTGAAATAAAAGGTTACAATTAAGGCTCGGGAAGACAAATTCCCATGTGAGCAAATTGGTCTCCTTGCTTGAATTTCCAAGTGATTAAGTGTGTTGGTTGGTCCACATCCGTAGCTTTGGATTCCCACTTCAAGTCTCCCAAGGTGTTCTCCAAGCCTCCACACAATCCATTACCTGCAAAAGAGACAAGAGTGTAAGTGCATAAATTAGATAAATTATGACCTTGGGTTTGAGACCGTGTAATGGGCCTATGGGGCACATCATCCTCCCCAAGTTGTTGAGGATTTGACCTCAAATCCTTTAGTTCGGGCCCCTCGGAGTTTTCTACATCACTTTTATAGGGTGATAGGTCCATGACGTTGAAAGTGGCTGATACTCCATAGTCACCCGGCAACTCAATCTTATAAGCGTTGTTATTTATTCGCTCCAACACCTTGAATGGTCCATCCGCTCTCGGGAGTAGCTTAGATTTCCTTTTGTCGGGGAATCTCTCTTTGCGTAAGTCCAACTAAACCAAATCTCCTTCTTTAAAGATAACTTCTTTTCGACCTTTGTTTACTCGCTTAGCCACGCTCGCATTTCTCTTTTCGATGGCTCGACGCACACTTTCGTGTAATTTCTTGATCTGTTCAGCCTTGCTCACTCCTGATGGATTGGCCAGTTCATTAAATGGTAAGGGAACAAGGTCCAACGGTGTACATGGATTAAACCCATAGGCAACCTCAAAGGGCGTTTGCTCAGTAGTGGAATGAAGGGTACGATTGTAAGCAAATTCTAATCCGGGGAGGACTACGTCCCAACTGGATAGTTTCTTACCTACAATAGATCGTGAGAGGGTGCCTAAGGTCCTATTAACAACTTCCGTTTGTCCATCAGTTTGGGGATGGAAAAATGTGCTAAAACACAACTTAGTCCCCAACTTCTTCCACAACGTCTTCCAGAAGGAGCTCAAAAACTTAGTGTCCCAGTCCGACACTATGGAATGTGGTATCCCGTGTAGGCGAACAATCTCTCCAAAAAATAATTCTGCTATTGCAAAGGTGTCATCGGTTTTTGTACAAGGAATGAAATGTGCCATCTTTGAGAAACGATCTACAACTACCATGATCGAATCCTTATTACGAGCAGTTCGTGGCAATCCCAACACAAAATCCATACTAACGTCAATCCAAGGGTGCGAGGGAATGGGTAAAGGCATATACAAGCCATGTGGTAGAACCTTACTTTTGGCTTTTTTGCAAATGATGCATGCTTCCACTAAGCGATGCACATCTCTCTTCATATGTGGCCAACAGAAATGTTCCTTAAGCATTTCAAGGGTCCTTTTTTCCCCAAAATGACTTGCTAATCCTCCACAATGGGCTTCTTTAACAATACATCGTCTTAAACTTCCGTGGGGAACGCACAATTTTCTTGCTTTCAATAAATAGTCATCCATAAGCCGGTAATCTCCTTCGGCCTTTTCCTTGCACTTGGCATAAATAAAACCAAAGTCGGGGTCAGATTCATAGTTATGCTTAATCCATTCAAATCCAAAAAATCTAGTCCCCAATTCGGTAAGAAGAATGCGCTTCCTCGAAAGGGCATCGGCGACTACATTGTTCTCGCCCTTAAGATATTTCAATGTGTATGGGAATCTTTCCAAAAATTCTACCCATTTCGCATGCCGCTTGTTCAACTTATGCTGACTCTTAATGTGTCGTAAAGCTTGATGGTCAGTATTTATTACAAATTCTTTCGACAAGAGGTAATGCTGCCAGTGCTCTAATGCTCGTATAACGGCGTAGAATTCCTTATCATAGGTGGAATAATTCAGCACAGCTCCTTTCATCTTTTCGCTAAAGAATGCGATGGGTCGGTGGTCTTGCATGAGTACTGCTCCAATGCCAGCTCCTGATGCATCACTTTTAACTTCAAAAACTTTGTTGAAGTCAGGAAGAGCAAGTATGGGAGAATGACATAAACTTTGCTTGATAAGTTCAAAGCTCTTTTGGCAAGAAGGGGTCCAAGTAAACTCTTTCCCTTTCTTGGTGCAATTCGTAAGTGGGGCAGCTATTGAACTAAAATCTTTGATAAACCTCCGATAAAATGAGGCTAATCCATGGAAGCTACGTACTTCAGTTATGGAGTTTGGTATGGGCCAATCCTTAATGGCCTTGATCTTATCCACGTCAGCTTCCATTCCATCTTTGGAAATCACAAATCCCAGAAAATAGACCTTTTCTTGCGCAAAGGAACACTTGCTCAAGTTTCCAAACAACTTGGCTTTCCTTAGGGTTTGGAAGAGGGTACTCAAGTGGTTAAGATGTTGAGGAAGGTCAATACTGTACACCAAAATATCATCGAAGTAAACCACAATGAATTTACCAAGATATTCCTTAAGCACATGGTGCATGAGTCTCATAAATGTGCTCGGGGCATTAGAAAGACCAAAGGGCATCACCATCCATTCAAACAGCCCATACTTCGTCTTGAAGGCTGTCTTCCAATCATCACCTTCCTTCATACGTATCTGGTGATAACCACTCTTGAGGTCCACTTTAGAAAAGATCGAAGCTCCACTGAGCTCATCTAACATGTCCTCGAGCCTAGAAATAGGGAATCGGTATTTGACAGTGATTTGGTTCACGGCTCGGCTATCGACACACATCCTCATGGATTCTCTTATATATCCCTTGTCCAATACTTCTTGTACTTGGTCTTGCAGTTTCTTCGTCTCCTCGGGGTCCATTCGATAAGCTGGTGGATTTGGTAAAACAGCCCCGGGTTGGAGATCGATTTGATGTTCAATGCCACGAAGAGGTGGCAATCCTTTTGGGAGATCTTCAGGGAATACGTCTTGAAACTTATGCAAAAGGTCCATAACTTGAGGGGGAATAACTCCTAACTCCATCACTCGGTCACGGAAAAGTATCATGATCAAAGGGTCTCCCCTAAGTACCGATACTTCTAATTCAGTTTTAGTCATGAAGAGACTAGCTTTATTCTTCTCTTCTCTCTTGATAGCATGATCCTTAGCTATCTGCTCAGGGGTCATGGGTGCCAACTTAAGATTTTTGCCTTCAAACTTTAGTGAATAACAGTTGGAATACCCATCATGGTTCACTCTTCGATCAAATTGCCAGGGGCGGCCTAAGAGTAAATGGCTTGCTGCTCATAGGCACTACATCGCAAAGGACCGAATCTTTATATTTACCAAAAGCAAACTCAATCCTCACTTGCTTCGTAACTTTGACGTCGTCTCTATCATCCAACCACTTAAGCTTGTACGGATGGGGGTGGATGCTAGTATTGAGTTCTAACTTGGTCACCAAATCCTTGGAGGCTACGTTCGCACAACTTCCTCTGTCACGACTCTTACCCGTGATATCGTTTATTTTTATTTTATTTTTTTTAACTTTCACTTTAACTGTACCTGAGCGGAAATCTTAATCAAAGTTGAAATCGGAATCTAAATCGGAGTTCGTTTAGTAAATCATTTAAACAATTACTAAATCAATAAACTTAAACCATTTTAAAACAATTAATTAATAAAAGAAATCAATTAAATAAAACATTTTTTTTTTTAATGGGCAGAGGAGGTGGCGATCACTCGCCAGAAAACTGGGAGGCGAGCAATCGCCAGACTCTTTGGACTCCAGAGAGTCCAGCTCTTCCTCTTCCTCTTCCTCTTCTTCTTTCCTTTTTCTTCATCCTTCGCCCCTGTACTCCTCTCTTAAATACCAAAAACACACAACACATAATACACACAAAGCCTAACACTCATCAACCCCTTCTCTTCTTTCATTTTCTCTTCACACCATTATCTTACATACACCCTTAAAACATACTTCAAAAATAACATTTATCCAAACCCCCAAACACAACACAATTCATCACGTACTTCTCACACTAACACTTCCACACTAAATTTACCCAAAACTCATAACCAACATCAATCACTTTAACATACAAATGAATTTCAAATAAACGAACCGCGTGGTTCCGTTTAAAGGTTTAACAATCCTACCTGTTTTAAAACAATCAAAAACGTTTCAAAACACTATACAATCACCAAACATCCTAAAACATATCTCAACGTACTGAAAATCCATCAAATTCATCATTATCCCAACAATACCCAAAACTCTCAAAACACCTAACCGTGAGTCCACCCGCCCTGCCAAAACACGCTCCGCCGCCACGAGCTCCGCCACCGACCATCTATACTTGGTCATCGTAAAGAGGTTCCTCACCTTCGTTCTCGTCACCTACATCATACAATAAATCCATTAAGCCTAATGCTTAGTAAGGAGCGTACTAAACAAAACTTTACATATATGCATGACATTTATAAAACATTTTCGTTTCATTTCTTTTAAACCGTTTTCTTGCCCCGTAGTACATTCATGACTTTCCCCGTAGTACATTCGTGACTTGCCCCGTAGTACATTCGTGACTTACCCCGTAGTACATTCGTGACTTGCCCCGTAGTACATTCGTGACTTGCCCCGTAGTACATTCATCATTCATCATTCATTATCGTTCTTTAATTCAACATTTTCATAAACATGCTCATAAATAGTTCGTATGCACTTTAGTAAAACATGATGCATGAGGTATAACATACGTAAGGAAAAACCTATCAAACGAGCACTACTTAAATCACTAAAGCACTACCTAAAACTACCCGTCCTTTCTACCAACCCCTATTTCCACCTTTTTCATCACATCAAACATCATCAACATTGTACGACGTAGGGCCTTAGTGGCCGGAAAGCCTAACGCTCACTTACCTGGCGTCCTAAATATGCCGAGCACCGTCCTTTGAGCTTGGGTTACCTAGAGCATTTAACAACACATCATTAATATCGACTTTCAAACATCGAATCTAAACAATCGACTTCTCAAGCTAGGACAAACTCTTCCAAAAATTCTAATTCATTTCTTCTAGGCATTTCATCGAGCACATGGTGCTCACCAACTTCAAGACTCCATTAATACTTTCCAAATCATTTTCAACAACCTAAACTTAACATTAAACCTCAACCAACATCATCAATCTACTCCAACAACCTCAATAATTACTAATACATCATTAATGCGTAATAAATAAACAACCCTAAAGATTTCTAACAAAAACCCTAAGTTTTCTTCACACACCCTAACTCAAAACAACTCTAAAAACGACTAATCTCTTGACTAAAACGTAGAGCTTACCCTAAGAGTCGATTTGGGGAAGAAACTAGAGGAGAAACTCGCCGAAAACAGAGGAGTCGTTGGCAATTGAAGGAATGGCGATGGAGGAGAAGAAATGTCGCGAGAGAGGAGAGGGAGAGGATTTTCGTGCTTGGAGGAGAAGTGAGAAGGAGAGAGAGAGAACTTAGGTTTTAATAGAATTTAACCTCAAAATTACCTAAATACCCTTAGTCAATTTCTTAACTTAAATCATTATTTCGCCTATCAATTTAATTTCTCCAAAATTCCCTTATTTCTCCAAATATTCTATTTTATTCCTAGGGTCCTAACAAAACTTCCCGTTGGCCATTTGGACTTAATTAAATATTTCTACGAATGATTGCTCTATAATGCTTAAATACTTAATATTCGAAACTTAAAGCTCGGAATCCATAAAACGAAATTTCCGGGTGTTACATCCTACCCTCCTTATTTAAAATTTTGTCCCCAAAATTTTGTACCTGAACAAATCTGGATATCTGTCCATCATGTCCTGTTGTCGCTCCCACGTTGCTTCCTCTACATTTTGATTTCTCCATAGTACTTTAACATGAGGGATTGACTTATTACGCAGGACCTTAACCGAAGATTCCAAGATCCGTATCGGCTTCTCTTCATAGGTCAAAGTTGGCCGTATCTCTAGATCAACTGGTTCTACCACGTGCGTAGGATCACGTATACACTTCCTTAACATAGACACGTGGAAGACATCATGTACGCCCTCCATAGACAACGGCAATTGAAGCCTATATGCTGTAGCTCCAATCCTTTCTGTAATCCGAAACGGTCCAACAAACCGTGGATTTAACTTCCCTCTCTTACCAAAGCGAACCACGCCTTTGAATGGTGAAACTTTCAAAAACACTTCGTCACCAACTACAAATTCCAAATCTCGCCTTCTTCGATCCGCATAGCTCTTTTGGCGACTCTGTGCGGTCTCCATTCTTTGTCTAATCAAATCAACCTTTTCAGACAATTGTTGCAAAATTTCTGGCCCAATCAATCTAGCTTCGCCTACTTCATCCCAGTATAGTGGCGATCTACACTTTCTGCCATAAAGCGCTTCGTATGGAGCCATACCAATCGTGGACTGATAACTGTTGTTATAAGCAAATTCAATCAAAGGTAAATACCGGCTCCAAGATGCCTGAAACTCTAGCACGCACGCTCGCAACATATCCTCGAGTACCTGAATCATCCTCTCAGACTGTCCGTCGGTCGTGGGTGGAATGCCGTGCTAAAAGTCAACTTAGTTCCCATAGCGCTCTGTAAACTTTTCCAGAACCTCGAAGTGAACCTTGGATCCCGATCTGAAACAATCGACATACGGACCCCGTGCAATCTGATAATCTCCTGGATATAGAGTTCTGCAAACTGATTCATCGTGTATGTCATCCTTACAGGCAAGAAATGAGCCGCTTTCGTCAGTCTATCAACTACGACCCATATACTGTCGTGCCCTTTTACTGTCCTCGGTAATCCAACCACGAAATCCATTGCAATTTGATCCCACTTCCACTCGTGAATTGGTAGTGGTTGCAACATCCCACCTGGTCTCTGGTGTTCTGCCTTAACTTGTTGGCAGACAAGACATGATTGTACATAATCGGCCACATTACGCTTCATATTCGGCCACCAATAGTGCACTTTCAGATCTCGATACATCTTGGTGTTACCTGGATGCACTGAGGACATCGATGAATGAGCCTCTGACATGACTAACTTCCTCAACCCTTCATCCTTCGGAACGTACAAGCGGTCACGAAATCTCAGAAGGCCATCCATCGAGTAACTGAAATCTGAAGGTACAACTGACAACTTTGCTACAATGGCCATCTTCTCTTCTGTATCTAACTGTTGTGCCTCTTTTATCTTGTCCAACAGAGTAGGCCGTATTGTCAAGTCAGCTAAAAGGGCCGAAAGTTCTGGAACTAACTCGAGTTCAAACTCTTGCATCTCCTTTTTCAATGAAGCTGACATACTGAAAACAACTGACTCCTCTGTTCTAGGCATCCTGCTCAGAGCATCTGCCACTGTATTTGCTTTTCCGGGGTGATACTTGATTTCAAAGTCGTAGTCTTTCACAAATTCTAACCATCTTCTCTGTCTCATATTCAAATCCTTCTGTGTGAACAGGTATTTTAAACTTTTGTGATCTGAAAACACTTCACATTTCTGTCCGTAGAGGTAGTGTCTCCATATCTTTAATGCGAATACCACCGCTGCCAGTTCTAAATCATGCGTTGGGTAATTTTCTTCATAACTTTTCAATTGCCTCGAAGCATAGGCAATGACCTTTCCTTCCTGCATCAGCACGCATCCCAAACCGACTTTGGACGCATCACAATAAATACAGTACACCCCATTCTCCACTGGCAAAGTAAGCAAAGGCACTGTGGTCAACTTTCGCTTCAATGTCTGAAAGCTTTCTTCACACGCCTTAGTCCACTCATACTTCACTTCTTTCTTTGTCAAGTTCGTCAAAGGCTTAGCGATTACCGAAAACCCTTGGATAAATTTTCGATAATACCCTGCTAGGCCCACGAAACTCCGTACATCGCTTGCATTTCTCGGTCGAGGCCAATCCTTTACCACTTGAATTTTGGCCGGATCCACTGAAACGCCTTCTTTTGAAATCACGTGGCCTAAGAAGTTCACTTGACTCAACCAGAACTCGCACTTAGAAAGCTTAGCGTACAACTGATGTCGCTTTAAGGTAGTCATAACAGCTCTTAAGTGCTCTGCGTGTTCTTTATCGTTTCGGGAAAACACTAAAATGTCATCTATAAATACTATTACGAACTTATCCAAAAATTCCCGGAATACTCTGTTCATGAGGTCCATAAACGCGGCCGGGGCATTGGTCAAGCCGAATGACATAACCATAAATTCATAGTGCCCGTAGCGCGTTCTGAAAGTAGTCTTTGGTACATCCTCGGCTCTAATCTTTAACTGATAGTACCCAGACCGTAAATCAATTTTAGAGAACACCGTGGCCCCTTGCAACTGGTCAAATAGATCATCTATCCTTGGTAATGGGTACTTGTTCTTTATAGTCAGCTTATTTAATTCGCGGTAATCCACGCATATTCTTAAGGAGCCATCTTTCTTCTTTACAAACAACACCGGAGCGCCCCAAGGAGAAATGCTCGGTCGTACAAAGCCCTTGTCTGTTAGCTCTTTCAATTGGACTTGTAACTCCCTAAGTTCAACTGGCGCCATCTTGTAAGGATTCTTGGACACGGGCGCCGAACCAGGAATAATCTCTATTGTGAACTCCATCTCCCGATCCGGAGGCAAGCCAGGCAATTCCTCCAGGAATACCTCCGCAAAGTCCTTAACAACCGGAATGTCACACAACTTTAACTTTTCTTGCATGCTTACTTCCTCAACGTTCGCTATCAACCCAAAGCATCCATGCTTCATCGAGTTCAAAGCACTTACAGGCAAGCTGGGTAGCTCGTCGAGGAATACTTCAGTAACATTTTCTTCCACTGCCATGTTATTCAACCTTAGTTCTTCTCGTTTCCTTACATCCACAATACTTGCCACGAAATTGAAACATTGAGGTTTTGTGGAGTATCGGGCACTCATTGACAAAACAAGAGGCATATCACTAGATCGGAGGGTCGCTGTAAAATCATGACTTTCCCCGCCTGGAGGCCTAAAACCCACTACTCCCGACCTGCAATTGATTGTGGCGTAGTGCCTGAACAACCAATCCATGCCCAGAATTACATCATACCCCTTCATACATATGACAATCAGGTTTGCATACAACTGCCTACCACCAACAGATATGACTTCACCCTCAATCGCTCGATCTGAGTGAAGATACTCTCCGGAAGGCAACATAACACTATAACTATGATCAGCTTGGACGACATCTAAACTCCACTTAACTGCATAGTTCTGTGCTATAAAGGAATGGGTTGCCCCAGTATCAATTAGAACATGAGCCGTGTTTCCACAAACCAGAATAGTACCTGTAACAACCGAAGGCTGAGCCGCTTCCTCGGTCTCAATCAAGGAAAAGATCCGGGAGGGACCGCCCGGTGGCTGCCTATTCGGCCCTGGGCAATCAACAGCCTTGTGGCCCACCTTATCACAGCGAAAACACCGTCCACTATGCAGCTTGCACTCCCCTCGATGATTCTTTAGGCAAATAGGGCAGGTTGGGGCTTGTGACGCCCCTTGCGGACGTTTTCCTTTATCTTGTAATCTCGGCGTCTCATTAGCCCGCTTAACACCACGTTGTGCTTGTGGCTGCCATCCCTGGTTTTGTTGTTGCGGTCGTCCATCTCTAAACCTTCTCGATGCTTCTCTTTGTCGCTGAAGCTTCATCTCGATATCATCAAGTCCGAGGGCTCTCTCCACAATTTTATGAAACGACACATCCTCATCATCCACCGTCATCACACCTTTCTGAATTTCAAATTTCAAACCCTGTACGAACTGATGAATTTTGTCCTCCTCCTCATGAATCATGTACCCGGCATATCGAGATAATGAATCGAACCTTTGCACATATTCAGCCACTGTCCCCGTCTGACGCAATTGCATGAATTCCACTTTCTTACTTGCCCGAAGGGTGCGACTGAAATATTTGTTGTAGAATACCGTCTTGAACCTTTCCCATCTCATAACTCCCACATCGGTAGCGACTTGAATTGTCTCCCACCAAAATATAGCGTCCTTCTCTAAATTAAATGCCGCAAACATCACTTTGTCGGCTTCATCCACCTTTGCATAGGCAAACATGCTTTCGATCTTACAAATCCACTGTTATGCACTCGAAGGATCCAAAGATTGTCCATCAAAAGCCGGAGGCCCAAGGCGTCGGAATCTCTCTCCACTTTGGTCCCGGGAAGAACTCCCTTGTCCACTCCCGTTACCATTTCCATCCCGATTTAGTAGAATTCCAATCTGATCCGACTGTTGTTGTAATATACCCATAAATTGGTCCATAGGATTTCCTGGAGGCGGTCTAGGTGCTCTCGGCATTTCTCAATCCTAAACACATTAGACAATACGAACAATATAAATAACTAAGAATCGTACTTAATCTTAAACACTTACAGACGATGGAGAGTCCCGTACGGCGGTGTGTTTGGCAGGCATATCACAAAATCGCTTTTAAAACTCTATCTCTCTGATACCATAACTGTCACGACCCTTACCCGTGATATCGTTTATTTTATTATTATTTTTTTTAACTTTCACTTTAACTGTACCTGAGCGGAAATCTTAATCAAAGTCGAAATCGGAATCTAAATCGAAGTTCGTTTAGTAAATCCTTTAAACAATTACTAAATCAATAAACTTAAACCATTTTAAAACAATTAATTAATAAAAGAAATCAATTAAATAAAACATATATATATATTTTTTTTTAATGGGCAGAGGAGGTGGCGATTGCTCGCTGGAGCAATCGCCATATGGCGATTTCCTCTTGGCAATCGCTTCTCCAGCGATTGCCAGAGGAAGAGGCGATTGCTCGCCTCTGGGAGGCGAGCAATCGCAAGACTCTCTGGACTCCAGAGAGTCCAGGTCTTCCTCTTCCTCTTCTTCTTTCCTTTTTCTTCATCCTTCGCCCCTGTACTCCTCTCTTAAATACCAAAAACACACAACACATAATACACACAAAGCCTAACACTCATCAACCCCTTCTCTTCTTTCATTTTCTCTTCACACCATTATCTTACATACACCCTTAAAACATACTTCAAACATAACATTTATCCAAACCCCCAAACACAACACAATTCATCACGTACTTCTCACACTAACACTTCCACACTAAATTTACCCAAAACTCATAACCAACATCAATCACTTTAACATACAAATGAATTTCAAATAAACGAACCGTGTGGTTCCGTTTAAACGTTTAACAATCCTACCTGTTTTAAAACAATCAAAAACGTTTCAAAACACTATACAATCACCAAACATCCTAAAACATATCTAAACGTACTAAAAATCCATCAAATTCATCATTATCCCAACAATACCCAAAAACTCTCAAAACACCTAACCGTGAGTCCACCCGCCCTGCCAAAACACTGCTCCGCCACCACGAGCTCCGCCACCGACCATCTATACTTGGTCATCGTAAAGAGGTTCCTCACCTTCGTTCTCGTCACCTACATCATACAATAAATCCATTAAGCCTAATGCTTAGTAAGGAGCGTACTAAACATAACTTTACATATATGCATGACATTTATAAAACATTTTCGTTTCATTTCTTTTAAACCGTTTTCTTGCCCCGTAGTACATTCATGACTTGCCCCATAGTACATTCGTGACTTGCCCCGTAGTACATTCGTGACTTGCTCCGTAGTACATTCGTGACTTGCCCCGTAGTACATTCGTGACTTGCCCCGTAGTACATTCGTGACTTGCCCCATAGTACATTCATCATTCATCATTCATCATTCATTATCGTTCTTTAATTCAACATTTTCATAAACATGCTCATAAATAGTTCGTATGCACTTTAGTAAAACATGATGCATGAGGTATAACATACGTAAGGAAAAACCTATCAAACGAGCACTACTTAAATCACTAAAGCACTCCCTAAAACTACCCGTCCTTTCTACATACCCTATTTCCACCTTTTTCATCACATCAAACATCATCAACATTGTACGACGTAGGACCTTAGTGGCCGGAAAGCCTAACGCTCACTTACCTGGCGTCCTAAATATGCCGAGCACCGTCCTTTGAGCTTGGGTTACCTAGAGCATTTAACAACACATCATTAATATCGACTTTCAAACATCGAATCTAAACATTCGACTTCTCAAGCTAGGACAAACTCTTCCAAAAATTCTAATTCATTTCTTCTAGGCATTTCATCGAGCACATGGTGCTCACCAACTTCAAGACTCCATTAATACTTTCCAAATCATTTTCAACAACCTAAACTTAACATTAAACCTCAACCAACATCATCAATCTACTCCAACAACCCCAATAATTACTAATACATCATTAATGCGTAATAAATAAACAACCCTAAAGATTTCTAACAAAAACCCTAAGTTTTCTTCACAAACCCTAACTCAAAACAACTCCAAAAACGACTAATCTCTTGACTAAAACGTAGAGCTTACCCTAAGAGTCGATTTGGCGAAGAAACTAGAGGAGAAACTCGCCGGAAACAGAGGTGTCGTCGGCGATTGAAGGAATGGCGATGGAGGAGAAGAAATGTCGCGAGAGAGGAGAGGGAGAGGATTTTCGTGCGTGGAGGAGAAGTGAGAAGGAGAGAGAGAGAACATAGGTTTTAATAGAATTTAACCTCAAAATTACCTAAATACCCTTAGTCAATTTCTTAACTTAAATCGTTATTTCGCCTATCAATTTAATTTCTCCAAAATTCCCTTATTTCTCCAAATATTCTATTTTATTCCTAGGGTCCTAACAAAACTTCCCGTTGGCCATTTGGACTTAATTAAATATTTCTATGAATGATTGCTCTATAATGCTTAAATACTTAATATTCGAAACTTAAAGCTCGGAATCCATAAAACAAAATTTCCGGGTGTTACATCCTCCATCAATGATTAACGAACAAAGCTTATCCTTGATGAGACATTTACTATAAAAATGTTCTCACGCTGACAATCCTCTCCAGAATTCTTTGTTATGATAACTCGTCTTCTCACCATAAGTAAAGGTCCGTCTTGTGCGTGAATAACTTCTTCCTCAGATTCATTCTCGTCTTCATCTCCTTCAACTTCTACCACTTCCTCTTGGAGCTCATCCTCACTTACAAGTTCACCAGTGTCCTCCTCAATAATCATAACACGTCGGTTCGGGCATTGGGCCATGAAATGCCCTAGGCCTTGACACTTGTAGCACTTGAGGTCACGTGCTCTTTGTCCAATGGGGTTATCTGTCGTGGTCTTGGCTTCAGGGCCTTTGGGAATTATAGGTTTATTACTTGAATCCTTGGGTGGCCATTGTCTTTGGAAAGGCTTTTTCCAGTCAGCCTTGGGTGAGGGCTTGTTAACTTCAAGGGGTTTGGGAGTGTACTTGGGAAATTGACTAGGCTTGTAGGATTGGGTGGCTTTTCTCTTTCTTTTAAGTTGTCGCTCAATTTTTAAGGCCAATTGGATCACCGAATCCATGCTCTCTAATGGGTGTAACTCTACAGCATCAGCAATATCATAATTTAGTCCATGGATAAACCTAGCTATGGCTTGGTCATCAGGCTCTTCTAGTTCTCCTCGAATTTTTAGAGTTTCAAACTCCGTGAGGTACTCTTCAACGGATAGACTTCCTTGCTTGAGGCTATGTATCTTCATGATCAACTCTTGCTTATAATGACTAGGTATGAACCTCTTAGACATAATAGATTTCATCTTCCTCCAAGTATTAATAGTATCAAATCCAGTCCGTGCTCTTTGTGATCTAATGTTAGACCACCAAAGTAAGGCATAGCCGGTAAGTTCTATGGAAACTAGTTGGATCTTGACCTTGTCGGAGTAACCATAACAATCAAATATCCTTTCCACCTTTTCTAACCATTCGATAAAGGTTGTTCCATCACAAGTTCCATTAAAGGATGGGATTTGTAATTTTACGTTTCGAAGGTCATCTTGGTCTCGTCGTTGGTCTCTCCTAAACTCATCATGGCGTCTAGGGTTAGGGGGTCAGAAATTTTCCTCCTCGTCTAAGGTCCACTCATCGTCCTCATCATGGTCAAAATTAGGGCGTCTACCAGTACGGTAATCTACCTCGTCATCACCACCTAAAGGTTCTTGGTCTCTAAATCGAGTCCTAAGGTTGTCATTTCTTCTCCTAGGTGTGGTGTCATGGGAGGATTCTGTAACGACCCCGGCCAGGAGCCGTCACGTATTCATATTCTTTCATTTACCGTTTGCCTGACTTTTACTATTATTACATTCACTTACTATCTCACAACAGACTTTCACATTATACATATATTTTTTTTTATTTTCTAAACTGGTAATAGAGACGCAGAACCATTAAGGAAAACGAACCCTCTCGTGCCCGACTTCCCACACCTCGTCGGCTCAAACTTTCACAGAGTCGAGCGACTAGACTCGGTCATTGGTTTCCTGACAATTCCGGGAAAAGAGGAGATGCCCTCAATTCTCTTAACATAATACCACTCGGGTTTGCATGGGTTGCATGCGTTGACAACCCTCAGAAATTTAGTCGTCCGGTCATCACGTGCATTACGCGTGACTCGCTTAACATCGCCTAAAAGGAGACATCTTCCGGTGGACACGTAGGTCTCACGTGCTAAATTAAAACATCATCCGGTCGCTAATCGACAAAACACATTTTTCGTCTTCCGGTGACGTCATCCGGAAGACTAAACCATCATCAACTATTCCTTCGGCATCTGCCGATGACGTCAGCCGGAAGACTAAACCATCAAACTCTAACATTCGGCATCTGCCGATGACGTCAGCCGGAAGACTAAACCGTCAAACAATTAACCTTCGGCATCTGCCGATGACGTCAGCCGGAAGACTAAACCGTCAAACAATTAACCTTCAGCATTTGCCGATGACGTCAGCCGGAAGACTAAACCATCAAACTCTAACATTCGGCATCTGCCGATGACGTCAGCCGGAAGACAACACAACTCATCCAAACGCATATAGCGGAAGACTTAAGCAACAGATCATTCATAAATCTACATAATCATTCCCTGACTCAGTGATCCACTAGACAGTTTCAAGCTCAACGTTTTAAATTAATCTCATCCTACTTAAACTACCATATCCTTTAACATACTGTAACATAAGAGTTTAAACCAGGGGTCATAAATCGCCTTTCCAGTCCCGCACTGTCACCTTGAGCATCCTCCAGCAACCAGCCTTAAGCATCCTCTTTGAACATAACATCCTCACCTGAACCTTCTTCACCTACACCATAAGGTTTAACTATAAGCCTAATGCTTAGTAAGGAATGCATGCTGACAGATATACATGAGTACACAATTTAAAGGGACATAATTCATAAACCATTCTTCATTCATGTTCATCTTTATCATTTACATAACATGTATTAAGGCAGGGAACGAGGGAGGAAGACAGGGGTACATAGTCATTTGCCTATCGCGGCAGTCATACATAATCATTTGCCTATCGCGGCAATCATGATACATCACTCGGCCTCCCCAGTGGGAGAATTCGCGAGCCATACATATCATTACTCGGCCTCCACCAGTGGGAGATTTTGCGGTTCATACATATCATTAACTCGGCCTCCACCAGTGGGAGAATTCGCGAGTCATACATAATATAGTCTTTTCCCCGTTCTGCACTTAATCATGGTTACATTTACTTTTCATGTTTTCTACTTAATCATAAACGTGGGCATGATGCATAGACATGAGGTTCATAGAGAAAAGTCATACCATAAGGACAAGTAGAACATCCTGTGACTTTACATTTACTTGCATAACTTCTTCATATCGTGGAAATAACAAGTCATAGTCAATAAGCTAACATCTCAGTGATTCCCCAATACCCTTGCGGTGTAGGGCCCTAGTGGCCGGAAATCTTAATACATTCACTTACCTGGATTCCTTAGCAATCCGAACTTCCTCTCTTTAACTTCTTCACCTAAAACATGTACATTACAGTAGTTAAAACAAAGTCCTAGTAGTCCTAATCATAAACCACCCTAGGATCTATTAGCTAAAGTCATTCCGATTCCTCTGTTTGACACACTGCAGTCTGAAATCCGAAACTAGGTGGACAGGTTTTTTCCATTGATTAAATCCGAGTTGGTTACTTAAAATGCTCAGAATTGATTCGGGATGACATTTCTACTCTCAGATTAAGAAAATCACAAACTGCTCGGCCACTGCTAAAAATCCGAACTCAGTGCCGAGCTGAGAACAGAGCTCTATTTACTAATGAATGACTACATTGTCCATTTCATACCTCGGGTATGGATTTGCAGAGAAAAGCAAGCTCGAAACCGGTCGTCGGCAGAGGAAAGTTCTGGTAGCCGAGAGCAAGAACTTGGGAGAGAAGAAATCGCCGAGAGGGAATGTCGGCTACAGTGGCAATAAATGAGATTTAAGGTTTCCATTTCCTATTTATACTAAATCCATCGATTCTAATTACAAAACTGCCACCTAACCTAGTTTTACTCAACTTGTAATAAATTTGTCTTAACATTAAATTTAAATCATAACGGTTAAATAAGAGGGTGACAATGAAAATGGTCAGAAAATCACCTGGCCGAAATGTTGGGTGTTACAGATTCTCCATGATAGCTTGGTCTACAACCATTCATCACTTGTTCAAATTTTAAGTTCATTTCATAGAGTTGTTTACTTAAGGCTCCAACAATTCCACTTAGTCCATTAAGTTGTCCTTGCATGCTAGACTCTCCCTCTTGTTGGGTATGAGTCTCGTCTTGGAGAATGTCTTTGCCACTAGTGGGTATGTTTGGATCTTGGGCCATATCTTGGGTTGGGCCTATGTGAATTCCACTTCTAGTCTTCATTACTAAGTATTAGGAAAATTTTAGTTTTGTTGAACCATAGTTCCTAGAAGATTAGGAAAAATTGTCCTCACTAAAGTATTCACCTAAGCTTTCAATTAAGTTCACTTCTCTTTTTTTTTTTTTTTTGAATAATAGGGCCAAAAATAAAATAACTACTAAGGAGTAAAAGGAAAGGGATTTATTCCTTTACACTCTATGGGACATGCAAATTAAGTTAACTAAGAAAAGTAAAAATCACAACTCAATTTGGTTCTCGGTTTAGGTAATTTTCATGCAAGATTTTGAGACTTAAGCCAAATTTCATGCTTTGGTTTTCATTCAAGTATTAAACAATATTTTAGCAACAAACCACTAATTTGAAAGGTATATTCAGCATAAATTCGTGGTCAACATTCATTTTCAGCAAAGTGCATTGTGGTCCCAACAATCAACATCACCTTACCAAATTTGTGCACACACAAAACTGTTTTTTCAAAGTGTGTCTTGTTTTTGCCAAAAACAGCATATCATTTGAATTTTAATGCCAAACACTCCACAATGAGCACATGCTTTAGCTGAAGGGTAAGTTAACTCAAGCCTAGATGATTTATATGCTCGGACTTATACAGAAAAACATGTTACAAAACACGAAAATAAAACAATAATCGGTAGTCACTAGAATAAATTTTGATGCATTTAGGCCTCGGTTTGTGACAAGTCCATAACCAATTTGCATACATCTTTTACCAAACTTTTTACTCATACTTAGCCAGGAATAACATCAGCATTTAATAAAAGAAAGTTTGATTTAGCTCAATGCAAAGTTGAATTTAAGTGTCATGCTAATCGGCTAACAATACTACAACAAACCACTTTGTGCTTACTTTTACTCTCGATTTTAGCAAGCTTAATTCCCCAAATTTTCATGCCATCTTAAACAGATCAAATATCAATAAGTTAACATTCATTAGCAAGAGAATAACGTAAATAAAGCATACTCAAAAAGCAATACAAATAGAGGCCAAATTTTGGACAAATCGGGTGTTCAACTAGTTCATCAATCGGTCATGTCCATTAGCTACAAAATAAGCACCAATCATGAGCAACCAACTCAACAGTAAACCAATCACAATATTCAGAGTTTATACTTTAAAACTTATGAAAGGAACATGCTCTTTTGATGGCTGGAAAATGGATAAAACAGCAGAACAAGTGGCAATACAAAAAGGGAAATAAAAATAGCAAGTACTAGAAGTAGTTAGCAATTGTTTAACCAAAAGTGGAAGCTATTTGCAGCACGAAAATGGTGAAGAAAATAAGCTAGAAACCCATGCTCAAGTCTGTTAACTTCGATTAAAAGAAGATAGGGGTGGTATTTAGTGAAAAAAAAGCAAAAAAAAAACAAGAAAACTAAACACACATACAAAACCGCAAAGATGAATCAAGTAACCCGGCTTTGTGCAATCGGTTTTGGACAACCAAATGGGTTTGGGGAACCAAACCAACTTGGTTTCCAGCACCCTAAAGGAGCTAGCCAAGCTCTGATACCACTTGATATAGCCCTAACCTGCAAGAAAACGTTTAGAGCTTAGAGGGGATCGTTAGCTCCTCGGATTGGCAAGAAATGGCCGAGAAGAACACAAATTAGAAGATGAACTTGAATGACCAAATGTGCTTAGATGAAAACGAAACTTTATATGATGTTAGTGGAGTGAGTGAGGTGTGTGATAGTGGAAGGCGTGGTCCTGATTCATTGAGATGGAAAAGATATGCAAAACTTCAAGAAATCGGCCAATAGGTAATATTTTGAAGCCTTTGGCAATAGTTGCTTCCAAGGAAGACAACTCGACTCTTGAACGGTTTGGGGCCACTTCTTGCTGTTTTCCACTCCCAAGGAGATGGAGAAGAAGATGGCTATATAACCCTTGCAAGCTACCAAGCAAGAAGGGAGTGGTGGGGGCGCAACCCCTCGGTTTTGTGCAAACCGAGCAAACCTTGTTGGTTTCTTCAAACTCCTTCAACCATGGAAGGGAAATCCGTGCATGCTCCTTAAAATCTGTCCAAAAAAATTACAATCACCAATTACCATGCTTTTATAGACCTATGGATGGCTTGGATGTGATTCAAAAAGTGGTCTTCAAAATGGTGTAACCGTTGGATCTTGAAGATAGCTTGGATGGCCGAGATGAGTTTGGTTTTCTTGATCCAATGGTTGTGTGATAACCATGTCATCAATCCTTGGCCTTGTGTTGATTGGAGAACCTCTAAGAATCCCTCAAGTGGCAGCCCATGGTTTGGATAAAGGGTAGTGGTCCCCTCCACTCAAGGTTGGGCCAAAATGGATATCTTTTCCTTAAGGCCCATTCCTCCTCTTCCATGCACTCCATGCACTTGCTTTGAACCACTTCCATTCCATCATCTAACTTATCATTCATCTAACCCTAAATGCCTAATATGCATGCTTATAATAAAGTTTAACAAGAAGGCCAATGTTTGCCTCAAAATAAGTTTGAAATAAAAGGTTACAATTAAGGCTCGGGAAGACAAATTCCCATGTGAGCAAATTGGTCTCCTTGCTTGAATTTCCAAGTGATTAAGTGTGTTGGTTGGTCCACATCCGTAGCTTTGGATTCCCACTTCAAGTCTCCCAAGGTGTTCTCCAAGCCTCCACACAATCCATTACCTGCAAAAGAGACAAGAGTGTAAGTGCATAAATTAGATAAATTATGACCTTGGGTTTGAGACCGTGTAATGGGCCTATGGGGCACATCAAGAAAGGATTCATACGCCCAAGCTTTTCACCGTGGGGTGCACCCGTCCTTTTTGTCAAAAAGAAAGATGGATCAATGCGTATGTGCATTGATTATGGGGAATTGAACAAGTTAACTGTCAAGAACAAACATCCACTGCCTAGAATCGATGATTTATTTGACCAGCTTAATGGTGCACGTGTTTTCTCTAAGATTGACCTTAGGTCCGGTTATTACCAATTGAAAGTCAAATATGAGGATATCCCTAAGACAGCCTTTCGCATAAGGTATGGACATTATGAGTTCTTGGTAATGTCTTTTGGATTGACAAATGCACCAGCAACCTTTATGGATCTTATGAATAGAGTGTTTCATGAATATTTAGATAAATTTGTTATAGTGTTTATTGATGATATCATAATCTACTCGCGTACTAAAGACGAGCACGCAAGACATTTGAGTTTGGTGTTAGGAGTACTTAGACAGCACCAACTTTATGCCAAGTTTTCCAAGTGTGAGTTTTGGTTGGACAGAGTTCACTTTCTTGGTCATGTGATCTCCGGAGATGGGATATCTGTCGACCCAGCCAAGGTTCAAGCAGTTGAAGAGTGGCCCCAACTGAAGAATGCTACTGATATTAGGAGTTTTCTTGGACTTGCAGGGTACTATAGAAAGTTCATTGAAGGATTTTCGAAGATTGCTACACCCCTTACTAAGTTAACAAGGAAAAATCTGAAGTATATATGGACTGATGAATGTGAGCATAGTTTTCAGACCTTGAAACAGAAATTGACCGATGCCTCAATATTAACCCTTCCAATTGAAAATGGTAAATTTAGCATTTATTGTGACGCTTCCAAAATTGGTCTTGCATGTGTTTTGATGCAGATGGTAAGGTAATAGTTTATGCCTCTAGACAGTTGAAAGTACTTGAGAAGAATTACCCCACACATGATTTAGAATTAGCTGCAGTGGTGTTCGCACTTAAGATTTGGAGGCATTACTTGTATGGACAACCTTGTGAGATATTTTCTGATCACAAGAGCCTGAAGTATATTTTCACACAGAAAGAATTGAACATGAGGCAGCGTCAATGGTTGGAATTTGTAAAGGATTATGATTTTGAGATTAAATACCATCCCGGCAAAGCAAATGTTGTGGCTGATGCCTTGAGTAGAGTGACAACACCAACCCCAACTAAGGTTTCCAACATGCCATTAGCCTTAGAGTCAGAATTCCAAAGGTTTAATTTAGAAGCAGTATCCAGTGTATCAGCTATTTTTTCAGCATAACCTTAAAGCTTACCATTTTGGAGAAAATGAAGGAGGCTCAGACAATGATGACGAATGTAACAAGTAAAAGTTAAGCATGAATTCTATGGACAAAACAAATTTTAACTATTCTGCTAATGGAATCCTTAAGTTTAGAAATAGATGGTTTGTCCCTACGGTTAAAGGACTTCGTGATGAGATTCTTTCTGAAGCACACTCTTCCAGGTTCTCTGTTCACCCCGGGAGTACAAAGATGTACAAGGATCTTAACAGCATTATTGGTGGCCAGGTATGAAACGAAGTGTGGCAGATTATGTAGGATCATGTTTGTGTTGTCAGCAGGTTAAAGCTGAGCATCAGAGACCTGCTGGAAGGTTACAACCTTTACCAGTTCCCGAATGGAAATGGGAGCAAATAACGATGGACTTTGTGGTAGGATTGCCTAGAACGACTAAAGGACATGATGCAATTTGGGTGATAGTTGACCGTCTAACCAAATCAGCTCATTTCCTACCAATAAATGTGACTTACTCGATGGATCAACTTGCTGAATTGTATGTGCAAGAAATTGTTAGGTTACATGGAGTTCCAGGTACCATAGTTTCTGACCGAGACTCTAGATTTACATCTAAGTTTTGGAAAAGTTTGCACAAGGCTATGGGTACACAGCTCAACTTTAGCACAGCCTTTCACCCTCAAACAGATGGACAGTCCAAAAGAACCATCCAAACATTAGAGGATATGCTTCGTGCATGCATATTGGATTTTCAAGGTTCTTGGAGCAAGTACCTATCCTTAGTAGAATTCTCTTATAATAATAGTTTTCAGGCAAATATCGGTATGGCACCGTATGAAGCACTGTATGGACGAAAGTGCAGATCTCCTTTGTACTGGGACGAAGTTGGTGAAGCACAGTTGCTTGGTCCTGACATTGTGCAAAAAACTGTTGAGAAGGTTGCCTTCATCCGCCAGAGGATCTTAACAGCTCAAAGCCAGCAGAAAAGTTATGCCGACAGAAGACGCATGGAACTAGAGTTTGAAGTAGGTGATGAAGTTTTCCTCAAGGTATCACCATTTAAAGGAGTTGTGAGATTCGGGAAGAGAGGCAAGTTGAACCCCAGATTTATTGGACCATTCACTATTCTGAAGAGAGTTGGGAGAGCAGCATATCAGTTGCAGCTACCGGCTTCTACGGAGGGGATACACAGTGTGTTCCATGTTTCTATGTTGAAGAAGTGCATAAGGGATCCATATCAAGTTGTGGAGCAACAGGACATTGAAGTTCATCCTACCCTTACCTATGAGGAGAAACCAGTAAGGTTCCTGGACTATGCAGTGAAGGTGTTGCGCAACAAAGAGGTTCCTCTAGTGAAAGTCTTGTGGCATAACAAGAACATAGAGGAGACAACCCTGGGAACGTCAGCAAGACATAATGGACCAATATCCAGAACTGTTCCGGTACTGAATTTTGAGGATAAAATTCTTTTAAGGAGGGTAGATTGTAGCACTCGGTTCTATTAAACTAATTTCTATTTCGTTATTTAATAGTAAGCATGTTGTTGAGAAAATTGAGGAAAGTATTAATTAGGTTAATGAGTGACTAAGTAAGGGCATAGTGGTAAATTGAGAACTTAAAATAGATAACCTATTTAAGGAAAGAGGCTTTGTGATTAAATGCACTGTAGCTGCCACTCTTTCCTTACTCTCCTCTCTCGGTATTAAGCTCAAGCAGCAGAGCTCTCTAGGCGATTCTTCCATCCGATTTTCTCCAAACTGGGTGAGTTCTATTTCGATTCCCTGCTGATTGGTAACTATCGATGATTTGGGGAGTGGATAATTGTGAGTTTCGAGAATGCTGTGAGCGAACTAGTTCAGGTTTTGGTGGTAATCGGAGGTGTATAACGAACTAACCTCCTAACCTAGTTTCCTTAGGCTTATGGATAGTGTAGAATGAGGTTTAGTAAAATCTAATCAAATATCTGTCCATGGTTTTAGGTTGAGTAAGCTCCCAAAGTAGTTTGCAACACCGAGCATTTCCAGGAGAGCCAGGTAAGTGAAGTATGCATGTGCCTGTGGGCCTACATCACAAAACAGTAGGATTATGTATTGTGTGAATGAGTTTGTATGTCATGCATCATATTTTTCTTGAAAGATTACGAAAATGAATTTCCATGTAAGGAATGGTAAGGCATGAACTGAATGTGACAGACAAACTATTAAGGGAACTAATCCACCCCTAACTTATGAAGGGATTTATAACATTGGGAGGATTGATCCCACTCCCAAGGGAACTGAGGGATCAGATCAGCTATTAAGGGAATTCATCCGCCCCTTAATCGAGTAGTGGATGTATAACATTGGGAGGATTGATCCCACTCCCAAGGGAACCGAGGGATCATATCAGTTTAGAATGAATTTGAATGCAACTGAGATGAGAAAGTAGAAATTGCATGTTTAGGAATTTATGTTTCAGCATTTCATTTTATTATTGCTTTACTTACTTAGCATTAGGCTAATAGATGAGTTTTGTGATGTAGGTGTTGAGGATACTGCAGGTGAATTTTCCTGAGTGCACAGATGAATAGAGGAGGGTGGGGGAGTACATTCATGTTTCGGCTGGTAAACTAATGAGGCGGATTAACTGGTGTCAGTGGATGGGAAAGTCTAGTGAACCATGATTCAATTTGAGTATGTCGAGAGTTCTTATGAAAATGGTAGTTTTAATGTTTTGAAATACCTTTGAGACCTTTCTGATTTTAATACTCTGTTGGCTTTAAAGTAGTTTCTACAAAATTCTGGAGTAATATATGGATTTAAGTAGTTTTGAATGTTCTTTGCAAATGCTCAAATTCTTTTGTTAGACAGAGCTTTCCCTGTGTAGAGAGAAAATGCTCGATGAGCTACTATATATAGTTGTTGTTCTGTTGACTATCGGATGATGTCTTCAGTAAAGCCATCAGATGATGTCTTCAGTAAAGTCATCGGATGATGTCTTCAATGGAAGCCATCAGAAGATATAAATAGAAAATTTGTCGTTTTGTAACCGGATGATGTCGAGTATTTTATCCATCGGATGATGAAGGCAAAAGTCTTTTGTCGTTTTGTAATCGGATGATGTCGAGTATTTTATCCATCGGATGATGAAGACAAAAGTCTTTTGTCATTTTGTAACTGGATGATGTCGAGTATTTTATCTACTGGAAGATGGGAGTAAGTATTGTGTCGTTTTGCGATCGGCTGAAGTTGGACAGTGATTCTTCCGGCAGACGTCATCGGCTGAAGTTGGAAGAGTGATTCTTCCGGCTGACTTCATCAGCTGAAGTTGGAAGAGTGATTCTTCCGGCTGACGTCATCGGCTGAAGTAGGAAGAGTATTTCTTCCGGGTGACCTCATCGGTTGAAGTCCTCCATTTTGTTTCTGCCCATTTTCGTTGACTCTGATCAGTGGATGATGTGGTTGACTTTTATGATCTTCAAGCATTTCATACTTAAGCTTTCATCTCTTCTGGCCGAATTACTTTCCAATATTTTAACCGATTCTTTTAAAATTTTTTTACAGTTTGTTTAACTCTATTTTCGTTAAAAAAAAATCTCCGCTGCTTGTTTTAAAATTTTGAGGCTTTAGCAATGTCAAAATTTGATTTTGAGCGAAATTTTTTTTGAAATTAGTCAAATTTTTCTTAGTCCTTTCTGTGTTATTTGTAACGAACTGAGTTTAGAAAACTCAGGGCGTTACAGAGTATGCCTCGGCCAAGATTTCTTTCTTTAACTCCTCGTCGTTAGGCACGTACCACCTATGCCTAAATTTTAATATACCTTCATCCGACAAGTTGAAATTGACGAGTCCTCGGATGTCATGCTCAATCGATGCTTCTCACACTCCAAGTTTTTCCATTGCCTTCCCATATTTTGTCCAGTATCGTTGGCCGAAGCGAATGTTTGTGAGCATAGTGGACAACCTCAGCCACGATCTCCACATCAAACTTCTCAATCTCAGACCTCAGCATCACCGACATTGCTGCAAGCAAAGGTTGACTCGTAGAAGGCATTCTGCTCAAGGCACATTGATAGACAATTATTTTTGCTTTCCACCGGGTAATCTTTAATCTCGGAAGTCGTAGTCTTTGGACAAACTCTAACCATCTTCGTTGTCGCATGTCAGCTCGTTCTGTGTAAAACAGATACTTTAAAGCTTCTGTGGTCCAGAACACTTCGCATTGTTGCCCCATACAAGGTAGTGTCTCCAAAATTTTTCAAGCACAAATATCAACGGCTTGCCATTCCCAGTCAGTGCGTCGGATATTGTGTTCTTACGTCTTCAACGTCGCGAACCATATCGCGATAACATTTCTTTCTGGCATCAGCATACGCATCCAACTCTGATCTTGGAGGCATCACAGTAATATGCAGAACTCTCGCCTTTAACTTTAACTGGCGTGTCAAAATTGGAGCCGTAGTCAATCTCTGTTTCAGCTCCAAAGCTCTTGTGCATTAGCCGACCATACAAATTTCTCATACTTCCGTGTCAAGCGATAGAGGGACTTCAATCTTTGAAATCCTTCAATGAATTTGCTGTTAATACCCGACCATCCAAGAAATATCCACGTATCCCACACATTCTTAGGCTGTGGCCAATCCCTTGAAACCTCATCTTGTTGGGGGTCCCAGAATCCTTCTTGGAATATGCGGCCAAGAAAGTTTTTCCGGTCCAAGCCAAAACTCCCACTTGGAGACTTGGGTAAAGCTGATGTTTCTCAGATCCCCAAACAAAGCCTAGTTTCTCGTTGTGTTTCCTCTTTGTCTTCTTCGAATAGACCAAGATGTCATCATGAAAACAACCACAACTTGTCCAATACTCTTTGGAAGCTCGTTTTAATCCATAAATGCTGCTGCGGGGCATTTTTACATCCAAAACATACAAGGAATTCAAATGCTATCCCGCTCGTTTGAAATGTTTCCTTGTTGATATCTTTTCGTCGGACTCTCACTGATAGTACCCGAGCGCGGTCAAGCCTCGAAACACCGGTCACCCTGTATTGGTCAAATAAATCATCTATTGCAATAGATCTTGTTTTTCACTGTCAATTTATTCCAACTCTCTATATTCTGCAACTTCTTGAGAGGTTCCTTTTTCTCTGTAATGAACAGAACGTTCGCACCTCAAGGAGAAAAGCTAGGTTGGATGAACCCCTTGATCCAATAACTCTTCTAGCTGCGATTTTAATTTCCTTCCGTTTGGCAGGAGCGCGCAACGGTATGATCTTAGATACAGGCTCTGAACCTGGATATACACTCAATACAACTCTATCTCCCGTTTAGCGACCCTACCCACTGGTACCCTTCTTTGCCTGTATTGTTTTCAAAATTACGTAAAATTTTAAACTTAATTGTTTCCCTCGCCCATTCTCACTTTTTCATTTGTTCCTTAAACGACCCAAAATGGAACTCGCAAGTTTCAATCCTTCATCTCACTTGTTTCAGACAATAAACCTCATTTCGGCGAAAGACTACTGGCGTGGAAGCTCGGTCCAGGGATAAAATTAACCAAAGCCCAGATTAACACTATAAAAGTCATGACCCTTCATAATCGCGGTCGACACTAAAAATTCTGGTTTTTGTTTGTACTGTGAACCGGTCAACCCTTGCAATAAGCGGTTGACCCCTAGTCTAAGTGGTCGCCACCTCAAAACAGTTTTGCCTCGGGTTGCATTCCTTTGTAAGTTCGTCGCCCCTTGCAATAGCGGTCTACCCTAGTCTAAGTGTTTGACACTTCAAAAATAGTTTTGCTCTCGGTTGCATTCCTTTGTAGTTCGGTCGAACCCCTTGCAATAGATGAGGAGGGGAGTAGTGGAGGGCGTCGAGCCCTTGCCTGCAGTGTTTAACCCCAAAAAAAAACCCTTGAGGCACTTTTCTAGTTTTTTAAAACCTTTCAACACCCTGCCAATACCTTCCAAACTTAACCACCTCTCCTTTCAATATCAATTTCCCACCTCCATAAACCGACAGTCCACCTTAATCTCCAATCCTGACACACAAATCCGCTTTCACTTAAATCGCAAACTAACTTTAAGCATCCAAACTCTAAACCCAAACTGCCATTCTATTTCATCAAAACAGGGAACAACCAACATTCATCAATATTTTCATCCGTACATAACATAGCGATAACCACATCTTTAAAACATCGGTTTTTTTAAACCTATCCAGATACCAAGCATCCTAATATGGGTTTCTATAACAATTTCAATACCGTAATTTTCAATCACCCATCAGCCCGTTTAAAATCCATAACCTAACCCTTCCAATACACCTACGTACATTCCACGGGTCGTTAAGCATCGACTGCACCACACACTCACCCGCAGCCATCCTTCGCCCTCCTTCACATGGATATCCTCCCAGGTGGAGGATCTGCCTCACCATATGTCCAAAGTCAGCTACACCATACAACACCTATTTAAAAAATCTCAGCAAGCTCTATTAAATGTAAATGCATGCATGCATATGAGTTCAAAATCGTGCAGCAGTTTCTTTATCTGTACTCTGTGGGTGTCAGCCGAGATCTCAGCCCCTAACCATAGGAGCACATCCAGCGGGGTCCGGACACTCTTCCACTAAGGAGGGGGGTCCACACTTACAACTACTAAAACTCTGTGCCTGAGCCCCATCGCGCATGACCCTATACTTATGAGTACTGTTAAGATGTGGTTATTTTGACAAACCCGTATTCATCTTCACAAAGGTCGACCCTCGTCAATGCCCATCGCCCATTTCTTTTCTTCTTTAAAACATCGTGCGGAAATCATTTTCATGCTCTTTTAAAACAACTGATGCGGAACCGTTCCATATGACGAAAGTAAACATACATGATTCGTACCAGCGAGACAATAAAGCCTTTTAAAAGTATAACCTATCATAACTAATCCTAACTATACCCAACCAAAACATTTAAACATCCGCTCACCAAAAGCCTCGAGCCGACTTCGACGTAACGGTGGTAGCGCCAATCGGCCGAGAAATCGAGAACTTACTCGTGTCCCGTTGCCGCGCAAGCTAGCTCCCTCCACGAGCGTTGTTTGTCTGAGGCAAAACACACATCGACGTTAAAACTAGTTAAGCTTTCTAAACGTCCAAATTAACAAACCGTAACTGAAAGAATTCCCTAAAGCTTAATTCCAATTTTCTTTAGCTATCTATCGGCATACGACGCTCGTGCAACCTCAAATCCTAAATACGAGTTTTTTCTGAAACTCAAAAAATTCTCCAAATTTAAAACATGTGTCGGGTGGTTGGGGTTCTCCTAAATCGTCTATAAACTTCGTCCCATAAATGTTTAAATACGTTCATTATTTCCCTAATTCAAAGCAAATCTATAAAATTTTCAAACCCTAAATCCGAGTTTGTTAAAAACAAACCCTAATCTCGTTTTAACTAAGCGTAATAACTTCTCAAAAAAACCAAAAGCTAACGCTCTAAAACTATAGATTTCTTACCTAAGCGTTCGTTGGGAGTAGAAACGTGAAGAACTAAGACGAAGACAGAGGAAAAAGAGGTCGGAAAGGTTGAACGCCGATTGGCAGAGAGAAAGGAGCTCTCTGGTTTTTTCACGGGACAGAGGATAAGTGAATAAGAAAGACATGTTTTTGTTATTTATAAATTGATTTGGCAACTACTGTTGTGCCCTTCCTTTGATTTTCTATTTGTTTCGTCTTCTGTTCATTAATTGCTAATTATTTGGTCTTTCTCCAAATCCTCTTATTCACCCATAATCCCTCTTATTCTTTGGGATTTATTAAACTGTACCGTTCGCGGAGTCGGAACCTCGTTGTACTATTTGTACAAACGTCCTTTATATTATGAAAACTTTATTACTACTGCACTATTCAAAATTCTCATAATTTCCTTAAATTTCCTATTATAATTAGGATTCTAATGACGCTTTCCTTTTGTAAACGAGCTGATTTGACACATTTACAAGAATGCCCATTATAACATATATTAATATAGCCGTAAGCGGGTATTCACCTTGTCCGGTGGTAACCCGAGACTGTCGTCGCAAAAAATCTCCATCAAGCTCCCTAACGATTGGATTGTCACTTAGGGCGTTACCCATTAAGCAAGTGGTTCGACCACGGTTGACCTATAAACTGGGCCACTTCACCTCTACCTGCTCTCTGACCTCATCGCATAGAAGTAGGCGCCCAAAATTTTCACCTATTCATTTGCCTGAAGGTAAACTTTTCCTTGTTCGGGTGGCAGAAAGTCCCATCCCCGACCTTTGTCGATAGTGGCTAAGTGGCATGACAACCGCCATTCCCCAAATCAGATCGTACTTGCCTCGATGACTGGCCCTAACTATCACTGGGCATAAGGATTAATTATTCCCTACAAGAGATCATTGCCCTAAGACATGTCCACTGCGATAAACTCTGGGCCAATTCAGGCACCTAGCTTCAATCTAGATACACATGTCGTTGAAATAAAGGAGTGCGTCTCCCGTGTTTAATCAATGAAAAAATACTGCCACTCTGGTGATTAAGATGGTACCTGCAATACGGACGGCTGAGCTCGTCATCAACGTCGCAAGCTTGAATGAAATAACAAATTTCCTCGTCTCGGGGTCACTCTTTTTTGATCGGTGGCCCCGATTGGGCAAATCTGAGCGTAATGGCCTACCTCCCCACACCAATAACACTGGTTCGTGCCCATCTTACAGCGCCACAGTGTTCCTCTGGCATTTTGGACATACGCTTTGAGTAATCCCCCTGTAACACGCTTCCCTTGCCTTTGTCCTCTCTATACGATCCTATGCTCTTAATGCCCGTTTGTTGTTGTTGTTTGTGTGGGCCCTCTTGGCTTCATCCTTTGTTTCTGTGTTCGAGGTTGACCCCCTAAGAACCCTCGAGCCTGGCTCCCTTGGTTAAGTACACTTTTGTTCGGTATCATCACTCAAGAGATCCTGGCCACAATCTCTATATAGGGCACACTCCGCACCTCCGATATTATACACTTTTTTTCTCGGATCTCTGGATTGATCCCTTCATCACTGACTCCCCTTTTCCTCATTATTACTGACCTGGCGTGGTGTAACCGCCTCGATTTTCTGAACCCAGTTCGCTTACGCAAATGCTGAAAAAACCGAACTATGACCACTTTGATAAAATTTAAATTTCACTCGCGGTCAAAATTTGACCTTTATTTAAAAACATCAGAAAACTGTAGAGGATACATTTGTATACCATAGGGTGAAAACAAAGCACTAAACATCTTGTGTAAACAATTAAATAATGAAATAATCGGCGCAACGGATGAGGACATAAGGTTT